>QJPP01003307.1:0-197330 GCA_003996215.1 Jaltomata sinuosa
ACCTAGTCCCAAATCTTGTGTGTGGGATTTCTTTGTGGTGAGGGCACCAAGATGTCTGTATTGTCTATTGATTGTTAGGATAGCTGCGCGTGTGTATGTAGAATGTTCTATCATATCAGAATGACATGTTTGGATCCATGCAAGTTGGTGTTTCATACATTTCTGTGCTACGAGGGAGCTTGAATTAAAATTGAATAAGATGTTGAATGACCATGAGTTGCTAGAGACACGAGTTTGTTTGCTTAATTGAGTCGTCGTGTTGTTTTTCTTTTATGTCATGTTGCTTGAGGACAAGAGAACGTCTAAGTTGAGGGTGTTGATGTGCCGCCATTTTACGGCACTTTCGACTCCTTTTAACTAAGAACAATCGTACGTTTTCAAGCAACCGTCGTCGTTTTTGATGTGTTTATGTTATGTTTTTAGGAAATAGGGACAAACATGGAAACGAAAGGAAATACGAGCAAAAAGAGCATTCTGGATATGAGTGACGGTTCAGGCGACGGCCCGTCAAGTGGGTGACGGTCCGTCACCCAAACCGTCACCCTGAGGCAGCCTACTACCTAGTGACGACGGTCCAGGTGACGGTCCGTCAAGCCAGTGACGGTCCGTCAGCCTGGCCGTCACACCCAGGCAGTCCGCGACGCGGAATCCGAATGTTTTTGGGATTTGTTTCCTAGACTCCTATAAATACCCTATGTTAGGTTTATTTTATTTGTCAAGCTTTTTACAATAGTTCTCCCAATAGTTTTAGGAGTTGTTGAGCGATTTTTGAGAGAGGAAACACGCTACACACGTTTTCCTCCCCCTTGAATCTTGTTCTTGATATGTTCTTGGGATCTTTGTTTTCTTGTTCTTGGAATAATTAAAGATCGTTCTCACTACATTGTAAGGATCTCGTTTCTTTATTATGAATATGACTTTCTTCTATTCTTCTACAAGCATGATTAACTAAACCTCCCACAACTAGGGTTGTGGGAGCCATGGCTAAAGTAGCGATATAGATTTCGGGTAGCGACGTTCCAATATTATATGTTGTCTGTAATCATTCATTATTAACGTTTTTCTAGTGGTGCAAAACATAAACATAGCCTAGTTTAGAATTTGCTTGAGTAAGAGATTAAAACGGGAAACTGATTACGACGAGGATATCGAGACTACCAACTCTCGTCTTATGATTAATGCTGTAACTAGATTAATCTACTTGATGTTTAGGATTGAAATCTAAAAGCACACCTTTTCAAGTTCGAGAGAATTGAAAAGTAAATTCGTCTATTTGGTTGAGAAACGTTTAGACGATACCATTAATTCGATCACATCGTGACACCCATAAAGAAAGAACCCGGTTAAGCTTAGGATCGACATCGTTACCAATGCCATGGTAAACACTTCCCTAGTTTGCTCTCCTACTGATTATTTCTCATACATTATTGTTCGTTTTGTTTACACATTGTACACACAAAACCCCCCTTTATTTATCGGAAACTATTGACCATTAGTCAACTAAGTCACTAAAGACTTAACTTTCACCATATTCTCTGTGGGATCGACCCCAACCTTTGTTGGGTTCTATATTTGACAACGATCGCTTACGCTTCTTAATTGGAGTGGTACTTTGAGCATTATCACTACTGAGGAGGACAGGGTTTGTAGATCTGTTTGGGGGCTACAAAGAAATTTCAGAGAGCCTACAGATATACAGGTTGCTAGCGGTAGGTTATTCCAGGTCATTGCAGATTATGCCCGTACAATTGAGGATTCGCATCATCATGACACTAGGGCCAGAGATAAGAGGCCTGGACATCAAAGTGGCTATAGTGGTTCCAGGCATAGTAGTGGAGGTTCAGGCCAGTGGGGCGAGGGTTATTAGCCACAGCAGTACTAGGGTCAGTCTAGCCGACCAGTTCAGGCTTCACTCCAGACATCTGGTAGTACCCAGTTTTAGCAGGGTCAGAGTAGCCATCAGGGCTATAGCGGGAAGTCTTTGAGGGGTACAACTTCTGGGGCAACAGGCCAAGCTGGCCACACCGATTCAGCGAGTTATTCTCGATAGGGTAGGCCATTAGGGACGTGCTATTAGTGTGGAGTTAGTGGCCATTTCACTAGAGATTTCCCCTAGCAGGGTACAACTTGTTATGAATGCGGGGTTGGTGGCCATTTTTCTAGAGATTGCCCTCATCGGGGTAGAGTTTAGCCTATTCGATCCGTTCAGCCACCAGCTCGAGGAGGCAGTGTTCAGGGTAGAGGTTGTGCTCCGCGTGGCAGAGCAGGTAATAGGGATGGCAGTCAGGTAGGTAGAGGTCATCATTAGTTCTATGCGGTCCCTGGGAGTCCGGAGGCAGAGGCCTCGGATGCCGTGATCACAGGTATGATTTCTATATGTCGTCAGCTAGCTTATGCTTTTTTTGATCTTGGATCCACTTGTTCATATATATCTTCCTACTTTCTACCTTGTTAGGGGTTGGCTAGTGAGCCATTATCTGTTGTTGTTTTTGTTTCGACCCCAGTAGGAGATTTTTTAGTAGTGGATCTGATTGTGAGATCCTGTGTGATATATGTTGGTGGTTTGGAGACTTGGGCTGATTTGATGATACTTGATATGTTAGACTTTGGTGTGATACTAGGCATGAACTGGTTATCCCCTCACCATGCAGTTTTGGATTATTATGCCAGGACCGTTACCATAGTCGTGCCCGGTGTATCCCCGATTGTGTGGCAGGATTCCATCATATGCGCACCGTCTGGGATCATCTCTTGTCTTCGAGCTAGGAAGTTGATTTCCCATGGGAGTTTAGCTTATCTAGCATATGTACGAGAAGTTAGTATTGGCCCTACGTCTCCTGAGTTCGTTCCTGTGGTTAGAGACTTCCTAGATGTGTTTCCTACTGACCTGCCAGGCCTTTCACCTGAGAGAGATATTGACTTTGCCATCGAGTTAGAGCCGTGCACCAGGACCATTTCTATTCCTCCCTACCGTATGTCTCCTGCTTAGTTGAGAGAGCTTAAGGAGCAACTCCAGGATTGGTTAGCTAAGGGGTTTATTAGATAGAGTGTGTCTCCTTGGGGTGCTCCTATTTTATTCATGAAGAAGAAGGATGGGTCGATGCAGATGTATGTTGACTATCGACAATTGAATAAGGTGACAATGAAGAATAGATATCTGATGCCCAGGATTGACGACTTATTTGATCAGCTTCAGGGTTCAGCCGTGTTTTCAATGATTGATTTGAGGTTCGGCTAACATCAGTTGAGGATTAGGGTAAAGGACATCCCTAAGACATCATTCAAGACAGGTTATGGCCACTATGAGTTCCTGGTGATGTCTTTTGGGTTGACTAATGCCCCCACGGCCTTTATGGATTTGATGCATAGGGTGCTTAGCCCATACTTGGATATGTTCGTAATAGTCTTCATTGACAACATTCTGATATACTCGAGCAGTAGGGACAAGCATGAGCAGTATTTGAGGACTACACTTCAGACTTTGAGAGATCATCGGCTTTATGCTAAGTTCTTAAAGCGTGAGTTTTGGCTTGCATCAGTTACATTCCTAGGAGATGTGGTGTCTAAGGATGGGATTAAAGTGGATCCAGGTAAGATTTCTGCGGTTTGTAATTGGCCTAGACCTACCACTCCTTTTGAGGTCCGTAGCTTTGTTGGCTTAGTCGGGTACTACAGATGGTTTGTTGAGGGATTTTCTTCCATAGAAGCACCTTTGACTATGCTGACTAGGAAGGATGTTCCATTTCAGTGGTCAGATCAGTGCTAGGATAGCTTCCAGAGGCTTAAGGCCTTATTGACTTCAGCTCCAGTTCTGACTTTACCGGTTGAGGGTCAAAGTTTCTCCATGTATTGTGAAGCTTCAGGGGTCGGTCTTGGTTGTGTGTTGATGTATCAGGGTCGAGTGATAGCATATGCGTCAAGACAACTGAAGGTTCACGAGCGTAATTACCCCACTCATGACTTGGAGTTAGCGGCGGTAGTCTTCGCATCCAAGATCTGGAGGCACTACTTATACGGAGTTCACTGTGAGATATTCACCGATCACCGTAGTCTTAAGTACATTACGAGTCAGCAAGAGCTGAACTTGAGGCAGAGGAGGTGGATTAAGATACTTAAGGATTATGATTTCACTATTCTATACCATCTTGGCAAGGCAAACGTGGTAGCGGATGCCTTGAGTCAGAGCGCGGTGAGTATGGGAAACCTAGCTTCACTATCACTTTCTAAGCAACCATTGGCCTTGGACATCCAGTTTTTGGCTAACTATTATGTTAGGCTTGACTTGTCGTATCCTAGCAGAGCTCTTGCTAGTCTTGAGGTTCATTCCACTCTAGTTGATCAGATTCAGAGATGACAGTTTGAGGATCAGGGTTTGTGTGACCTTCGTGATCAGGTAGTTCGGGGTGGGGCCAGCCGAGCTACTTTAGGTTCTGATGGTATTTTGATATTCGATGGTCAACTTTGTGTCCTAAGGGTTGGTGACTTGATTCAGTTGATACTTCGTGAGGCCCATTGTTCCAAATATTCCATTCATTCGGGCACCGCAAAGATGTATAGAGATTTGAGGAAGCTTTATTGGTGGAGTGGTATGAAGTGGGACATGGTAGAGTTTGTATCTCGGTGCTTGAACTGTCAGCAGGTTAAGTTCGAGCACATGAGATCGGATGGTTTGATACAACAACTTCCCATTCCTGAGTGGAAGTGGGAAGGTATTACTATTGACTTCATTGTTGGTTTACCTCGTACTTTTCATTGGTTTGATTCTATTTGGGTGATCGTTGATAGGCTGACTAAGTAGCACACTTCTTGCCGGTTCAGACTTCTTACAGGGCAGAGAGGCTAGCTCTGATCTACATTCGTGATATTGTTCAATTGCACGAGGTCCCAGCTTCTATCATTTCAGACCGCGACACTGAGTTCACATCTCAGTTTTGGAGAGCTATACAGAGGGATTTGGGTACAGAGGTTCAGCTTAGTACTGCTTTCCATCCTCATACAAATGGTCAGCCCGAGAGGACTATTGAGGTCCTGGAGGACATGCTTCGAGTTTGTGTTCTTGACTTTAGAGGTTCATAGGATTAGTTTGTGCCATTGGCCGAGTTTGCGTATAATAATAGCTTTCATTTGAGCATTGTCATGGTACCTTTCGAGGCCTTGTATGGTATCCATTGTTGATTGCTGATTGGTTGGTTTGACGGGTTAGAGTCCAGACCGCAGGGTACAGATTTGCTTAGAGATTTCTTGGACCGAGTTCATTTGATTATGGACAGGCTTAGAGCGGCCTAGAGTAGGCAGAAGAGCAATGATGATCATAGACTTAGTGCCTTAGAGTTCAGTGTTGGTGATTTGGTTTTTCTTCAAGTATCGCCCGTGAAGGGCGTGATGGGGTTTGGTCGACGGGGAAAGCTTAGCCTCAGGTTTATTGGGCCATTTGAGATTCTACAGAGGATTGGTAGTGTTGCCTACATGTTGGCTTTGCCTTTGATGTTTTCAGTTGTCCATCTAGTTTTTCATGTCTCGATGTTGCGCCGATATATACCAAATGAGTCTCACGTGTTGCATTGGGATTCAGTTCAGTTAGATGAGAGCTTGTCATTTGTTGAGGAGCTGATAGCTATTTTGGACAGAGATATTAGGAGATTGAGATCTAGGGAGATTTCGGTTGTGAAAGTTCAATGGAGACACCATACGGTCAAGGAGGCTACTTGGGAGACTGAGAGTGAGTTGTGTGCTCAGTATCCGCAGTTGTTCGAGCCTTCATATACTCTCTTCTTTTTGACCTTCGAGGATGAAAGTCTTTTTAGTAGTGGATGTTGTGATGACCCTTCCGGTCATCTTCATGTTTACGAATTTATTGTATTGTTAGAGCTTTTCTGTAGCAGCCCCAAGTCATTTATGGCTTACTGGTACTAGATGTTTGGTGCCCTGGTCGTTCATTTGGTCGTTTTGGCCGTTTCTCAATTTTAGAGCTTAAACTTAGAATATCGTTGACTTTAGTCAACATTCTTAGCTAACATGCTTGGAATTGAATTCTAACAGTTCTGTTAGCTCCGGAACATTGAGTTTGGTCTAGTTGGACCTTTAGTTGAGGCCTGAGAACTTCCTGTGTGAGTTTTGTGTCATTTTCTCAGTTTTCAAGCCATTTGGAGTTGAAAGTGTAAATTCGGGTAATATTCGATGATAGGAGTGTCCGATTCAAAATATGATGATTCCACCAGCTTCAGAATGTTGAGTTTGGGTTAAAAAGGTTGTTGGTTCAGGTTTTGGGTGAGCCAAACTTATTTCGAGCCTTTGAGTTCCTTTTCGTTAGTGTTGACTTGGGTCAATATTTCTTCGAAACGAACTTGTATAGATGTTTTGTTGATTCCGTTGAGTCTGAAACGTCGATTTCACTCTATTAGCATTATTGGTTTTTGAATATCGAGTTCCGATTGTTCCCAAAATGCCCCAGAGATTTTCAAAAATTGCAGAAAAATAGTTGCAGGCCAGCCTTCAGCGCCAACGGCGCCCACGCAGCGCGATTGCGCTGGCCTGTGGCAGGACTTCAGCACCGATAATGCTGGCCATTTTCAGCAGCTATATATTGCTGAGTGTTCATTTTTCAAGCCACCTCTTCACTACTTTCTCACTATAAAACTCAAATTTCTCTCCACCATTTTGCTCTAAAACAATTCTAAGCGTTGGGGACTCAATCTTTCGTTGGATTTTCCGTAGTCCTTCGTCTTTTTGTAAGCTTCTTTCTCCTTGAATTTTATAAATTCCTCCATTGTTGCTCTTCTTCCAACCTTGGGAATTTGTTGTAGTGGCTGCCTTGTATCTAGTGCATATTCGTGGGTGCGGAGAACTGTCTTCTTGGGCTGATTTTCCGTCCTTTTGGTAAGTAATTTTTGCCCAATTTCCATTCTTATTATTGAAATTCCATCTTTAAAACCCAAGTTGAGAGGGCTGTTTTGGCGCCTTCTCTTGTCCAATTGTGCTCAAATTTGGAGCATACCTTCTTGGCATTGTTGGGGTCATCGTGGTTCTTTTCATTTTTTGTTTCGAGTGTGGGCCCCGCATGCCCGCTTTTGACCCAGATTTTGACCCAGCTACAATTGTAGCAATATGGGTATCATTAGACTAATTTTAACATTTTATTCATGAATTTATTAGTTTAATTCTCGTTCGGAGCTTCTCGGAGTAGCTCGGACCCAAATATCATCGTTCCCACAGCTTGTCATCGGACGACAGGTAGGTTACAGTTTAAACTCTTAGTCTTAGTATATATCGGGTAAAATTGTACTAGTTGGCATACTTGGATTGGTTTATTAAGTTGGTACCACAGACCTTGACCACTTTTCCATGACCCATCCCATTTCTTTCCTCCATTGTTTGTAGTACTCTTATTACTCGATATTATTACCCTTGTGGTCCTATGAGGCCTTGTTGACTCTGGAACGTAGATTGTGGGATTATTAGGAATGTTCGCGAGTCCCGGACATAGAGATATCCTTCTACGCTGGTTATTCTTGCTGAGTAGCTTCAGAGCCTGTACAGGGCCGTAGGATTGCTTGTGAGATGTGGGGCCAATATGTGTTTGATCATATCATGTCCATGCATATAAAGAGGTTTTACCCACATTTAACTATAGTTTTTGGCTTCGGGCCTACTAGGACTATTTTTTTAAAACTTGCATGGCCCGTAGGGCTCATTTTGGTAAAAATGATTTAAAAGAGTTTTGGTACCATTTTTTTAATGGATTTTCTTGGGGTAAGGAAGTTTTAAAAGATATTTTATCACTAGTTCCACTTATACTGGACTCGACGGGGTTGAGGGCTAGACTTATTTACTACAGCATCTGGGGTGCTGCTGGACTAGGCGGGGCCGAGTGCTAGGGCTATTGGGCTTACTTTTTTAGACCTAGATACCCTCTACGAAGCGTTACTTGAGGATTTATTTTGAGATTGCAGGGCATTTTGTATGTTGGTCGGGGGCCTCTATGGACCATGCCATTCCGGACCAGAAGCTGTGAGCTGCGGGTGCCGGAGGGAAGGTATACGGTGTAGTAGAGGTATACAGGTGCGACCTTCTATGGATCCTTTCTTCTGGGCCTTATAGGTTGCCGGAAGTAGGTGACATACGGTACTACTATCACTCTTGTTTTAGCATGGCATCATATCATTCATTGTTTGAGGTACCACCCTTGTTTGATGGTTGTTGATTGTATGCTCCGGTAGTATGGGATGTCGGAGGGTTTGTTTTCACTTGTTTGCATTACCCAGTTGTATTGGCGGCTGGGGTACTGTAGGTAGACTCTTCTTATTTTACTATGGATATGAGTATTGGAATTGGATACTGCTAGGGGTTATCTTCTGAATTTGAGATTGGTATGCTTTGGCTGGTTACTAATTCCTGTTTTTCGGGAATGTCTACCTTTATTCTTCTCTTCCCTAATTTATACTTGAGGGTACTGGTATAACATCCATTTCTAGAACTTATCATGTATATACTGTTAATGCACGGATCCCAGGTGCGTTATTTCTTACTTTCACCTGTGCATGTGTGTTTATATCTTACTTTCTAGCCTTGTATGTTGCTTTCTGTTGTCTTCCCTCTGGTATAGTTCTTGTGTACCTTTTCGTTGATTTTTGTGACTGTTTATTTCTATTCTACCTGTTATTGCTCTTTTACCTTATATGTGCCCAGTCGGCCTATGATACCTACTGGGTACCTTATGCTTCGCATTTGGTGCTAACTCTATACACTGAATATTCTGGTGTAGATCCTAGTGTGGGCCATTGCCATTAGCCCGTGGGAGACTCGTGCGAGGTGCTGTCTTGGTGATACTCTAGACTGAGGGTGATCTCTTGCCGACCGGAGATTAGCTTTAGTTTATTTTGTATATTTTATACTCTGTTACTACTCAGAGACAGCTTGTGTATATATATTTCTTTGGACCCTTGTACTCCTTATGTAGTTCGAGCTTCTATACGCTATGATACTAGGTTTTGGGTTTGGTTTAACTTATGCTTTGTATTTATATTACTCCTGTTATCCAGTTTATTCAACTTGTTCCCTTGCTTCCACTTATTTATTTGTTCTTCCGCTTAAATTGTTAGAAGGTAGCCCATTACTAACCATTCCGGGCTACGAAAATTGGTTTGCCTACTGGGGGTTGTAGGTGCCATCATGATCGAGAAATCGGGTCCTGACATGCAACTTTCTACTTGTATTTGTCTGTGCTTTATATGTTGCTGCATGTTTTTGTCATGTGCGTCTTCTACTTGTATTAGTCTGTGCTTTATATGTTGGATGCTTCTGCCATATGTTGTGTGAAAAAGAGTCTTGCACATTACTAAACAATTTCGTGTTTACCTTCGGTGACTTACTTGGGTACATGAGAAACAAAGAAAAAAGTTTAATAATTAGATCTGAAGCGGATTATTATAATGGGACCTCCTATTTTCCTTTTATCTTTCTGTTTCAGGCTGTGAGATGTATCCTCAAAGAATTGAAGAATCTGTATATATTTCACTTTAAGTAACATATTGGTAAAATAAGTTTGTCGTTTGTGGAGATTTTACTGGAATGATCTTCTAATCTTGCTTAGTACTAACTGAAATGTCCTGTTAATCCGACACTTTTCAGTAATATTTTCTTTTATATAGGGAATTGATGTTTTGAGGGTTAATTATTCACCATTGCAGATGGTGTTAGTTGATGGTATTGACAATATACGGGAAAACAATAGTGGGAAGAACTAGATATAGTCGAATTACATCTTGTGGTAAAGATTGTGTTATGTTCTTAAAAAGATGATTTGAGGACTATATTCAGTATTTTTCTTCTGGAAGTTCCTTTGTCAGTCTTCCTTTGCTTGCTTTGTTTCTGTATTGAAGATTCCATTGCATTCTCTACTTCTTTTTAAATCTTGTCTCTCTTGTCTTTTTAAAATAAATTATGGTTTAATGCTGTCACGACCCGATTTTTCGGTCATGATGGCACCTACAACCTCTTATAGGAGAACCAATTCTTGTAGCCCAAAACAGTTAGTAATGGACTACTACCAAATTAAGCAAGCGAAAGAACGATATAAATAGCGGAAGAAAAGGAAATAAATGAAGAACTAGGCAACATGAATATAAATAAATGGAAGTTAAACCAAACTCACGACCTGGTATATTAGTATAAAATTCGGTACCAAATATACATAGTACAAAGGATCCAAAAGAATAAATACATATTTGTCTCTGAATAGCAAAAGGAGTAGAAGATACAAAAAATGAGCTAAAAGCTAAGACCCGACAGCCTGCACGAGTCTCCACGAATCAGCGGTGATGGCCCACACTAGGATCTGCACCAAGAAGATGCAGAGTGTAGTATGAACACCAATTGCTAAGCAACGGGTACCCAGTAGGCATCATAGGCCGACTGAGTGCATATAAGATATAAAAACAATAATATAGCCGATAGCAAAGATGAGGTCACAGAAGCATCAAATAACTACATAAAAGCTAGCACAAATGGAATACAAGTAGAAAACAATCATGCTCGTCTAGCTACAAGAAATAAACATCACAGAACACAGGTGACGAGAAGAAGAACGCATTTGGTGTCCTTGCAATAACAATATATATAAAGAGAGTTTAAGAAGAAGGCGATATACCAGTAAAATTAAGTAAAAAGGGGAAGGAGGGAAAGCATGTAACGAACTCATGCTTGAAAACCCAATTATAACAAATAAAACATGCCAATAATCCATATATAACCATGAAGGGAACCATAAGTATATACAACATGACTCCCAAACGTTAAACATTGAATAAGAACCCGAATATAGCCATAATCAGAACCAGAAATGCAATAGGATAATAGTAAATCTACCTACAATCCCAACGGGTGTCCATACACCCAAGGAACACATACAAGAGAAGACAAGCCCTCCGACATCCCATACTACCAAAGCGTACACTCAGCAAACAGCAAACAATGGTGGAATCTCACGCAAATGAATGATATGATGCAATAGTGAAAACCAGGTGGAACAGTAACCCTATATGTACCTCTTCCGGCACCTATAAGCCCAACAGGTAGGATCCATGGAAGGACACAGCCCGTATACCTCAACTACTACGTATATCCCTCCTCCGTCACACTCAACATGTAGCCCCTGGTCCGAATCGACAAGGTCTATGGAGGTCCTCGACCACATAAAAAATCTCAAGTCTAAATATAATAGTCCGGAGTGTGTCTGGATCCAAATGAGTAACCAAATCTCAAAAATACATGCCCGGAGTCTATTCGGGTCTAAAATAGTGAATCAAGTCTGAAAAACACTAACAAGGGTGCCCGAGCGTAACCGGGTTTAAAATAGTAGTAAAACAAGTCTGATTCTCGGCTCGTCTGAGTCTAGTATCATCTCAAGCCAAGTAAAGCATCTCTAGCACCACGGCTCAACCAGGTCTAGTATAAGTGTGAAAACCTATGATAAAATCATCATTTAACTCTCTTACCCCAAGAAGATCCATGAAAACAATTCCAAACCTTTTATAACCATTTTTACCGAAAATGGGCCCTCGGGACCATGCAAGGTTTAGAAAAAGAACAATAGTAATTCCGAAGCCAAAATAATAGTAAAATATGTAGAAAACCTCTTTATACACATGATAATGGCATGCCCAATCACAACCAGTAGTCCAACGGCTCACAATCAATCTATCGGCCCTGCACATGCTCCAATCATTCTACAACAGATATAACCAGCTCTATAATAACAATATCGATGTACGAGACTCGTGAACATTCATAAATAACTCACCATCTATGATCCAGAGTAAAATACAAGGCCACACAAGGCCATAAGGGGGTAACCATACGAGTGAAATAATACAGATATGAAAAAACGGACAAGGTCTGCGGTGCCAAGCTAATAAACCCAATCCAAGGATGCTAATTAGTACAATTATAGCATTATACGCAATGTCTAGTATGGATAAGACCGCAACCTACCTGTCGTCTGACGACAAGCTGCTAGAACAATGATGTCCAAGCCTGAACCGCTCTGAGAAGTTTCAAAATGCAATCAAACTATCATAAACATAAATTATGCATTAAAATAAGACCAACGATACCCATATTTCTATACTTATAATTGGGTCAAAATTTGGGTCAAAAGTGGGCCTGCGGGGCTCACAATATGAAATCAGAAACGAAAAGATTAACAATGATCACAACAATCCCAAGAGAATATGCTCAATATTTGAGCGGATTTGACTAAGAAAAAGGGCTCAAAACAACCCGCTCAATTAAGGAATTAAAGAGGGAATGGCTGGAAAATTTGAGAGGGAGGCAACTTATAGGACTGGCCGCAGGCCAGCGCCATAGCGCTGAAGGGCAGGCAGGCCTTGAGGCGCCATTTTGCTAAATGGTCTCCATTGCACTGGTAGGCATGTGTTGGCCTAGGCGCCATCGGCGCTGGCAGGGCACCATCACATAGGAGGGCAAGCGCAGGCATAGCGCGATCGCTCTTCCTGGGTTCCATTGGAGCTAAAGGCCCTCTGCAATAGAAAAACTAGCAAAACTCAAAACTTCTACAGGATATTTCGGGCACAATAGAAACTCGATACTCACAAACCAATCATGCTATTAGAGTGGAAACAAAATTCCACACTCAACGAAATGGATGAAACTTCCATACACTACAACAAATGTGATATTTAGCTACGAAATTATTAGGTACGACGAATAATTCGTCACTTATTATTCACTTTTTGTGACAAAAATTATATTTCGTGTTTAAATGCATGAGCACCATACTTTTATTGACGAAACATACAATTTTGTAGCAAAGTTTTGTCCACTAAAAGTTTCTACCAAAAAATAATTTGGCGTCGTTTATTAGGTACCATTAGTGATGAATTTTAACTTATCTGTGACACTTTATTTTGTGGCTAATAATATATTGAATTTGTGATAAATAATTATTTGTTTTAAAATTAGTTACAATTTGGACACAATAAAATTTTGTCACAAAAAATAAGTTGTTGAAATAGTGACAAGTTAGAGTTCGTAGCTAAATGTTATAAGTTTTAGCCACAAAATTTTATATTTAATTGTGACCTTAATTTTTGTCACTAATAATATAAGATATTAGTGACGATCATTTTATTGTCTCTAATCAACCTATGACTTAGTGACAATATAGTTTTGTCACAAAATATGCAATGTTGAAATAGTGATGATTTAAAATTTGTAGATGAATAGTTAAACTATTTGGTACGAATATTTTTTATAGCTAAATATAAGATAATCTTTGGCTACGCTTGTTTACGATTACAAGCGACAAGTGATAAATATTTTTTCAAGCGCTCTCTATAGAAAATAACAAGACAAAATCATAGAATGATATGATAACGTTGAACTATGTTTTACGGAAAGGCAAATGACAATGCAAACATAAAAACTAATATGAGTCGCGATCGTGATATCACAGAGAGCAATTATATGAAGATAATGTCAACTTGCAAGCCTATATTTTGTAAAAGTGCGAAATATTTAGTGGATCTTTGTTTAATTATTTTTCAACACTAAAAAAATAAACTTAATTGCGGAGATTTATTTATGAAGGTTCCCCACTACAAGATTATTTTGTAGAATTTATTTTAGTCCTATGCTATATATTTTTTTTATTTTAACTCCAAGCTACAAAAAAATAATTAAGACTGTTTTTAATACATGGATATGTTAAATTTGTCTTTAGATAAAAGCTAATAAATAAGTAAATTTGATAAAATATTAAATTAATTTAATACTATATCAACAAAGTGTTTTTTTTTTAAAAAACAAATATGGCGGTTAACAGTGGTGATGGCTAATGATGGTGGCTGTGGGTGTTGACACCCAATTTTTGTCCTTCATGTTTTTATTTAATTTATCGAGCTTCTTGAATTTCAAATAGAGTGAAATGACAATTTATAAATGTAAAAAAAAAAAAAAAAAATTGGTGCAATTTTTCCATTTCATTTAGAAAAATACCTTAATATATTATTATATATTTTACGTATAATCCTAAGTATTAATTATGTTTTTTATTAGTTTTAAAAATTAATTATTTTTTAAAAAAAAACAAGTATTTAATTGAGTATGTATTTTATTTTGTCAAATTAAAGTCACTTGCGACTTAGTTATGACAATTCCTTCATTATTATAAATAATTAATTTACTTTGTCAAATTATGATGCTTAATTAATGAAGAGATAAGGCATAAGTACTACCCTACACAATGACCAAAATTTCAAAGACACACCTAAATTTTACATGGGTCCTATTACCCCTCTCTAAACTTATTTTTTGTGTATTTTTGTGTTTCTTTTGTGGTGACGTGGAAGAGAGAGAGAGGGGATAAGAGAGTGAGAAGACAAAAAAATTACTCATTTTCTATTAATTAAATATATTTTTATTTCTTTTGTTTCTTTTATTATTTTCTTTTTCTTTCTCTCTCATTATCATCACCTCTCCCCAAACCCCCCACCACTACCCACCACCCACCCCCTACCCCCAACCTCCACCCCACCTATCACCAATTTGGTTTAATTTTTTTGTTCCCTATCCCACCCCACCTTACCCCACCCCTATCTCCACTCCACCTCACCTCTCAATGTTTTTAAATCTTTTTTGAAAAAAATTAATTTTTTTAAGTTTTAATTTTTTTTGTACCCCCACCCCCACCTTATTCCAACCCCGCTATCTCTAACCCTACAACTCCACCCACCCCAATTTTTTTAAGAAAAAATAATTTTTTTAAAAAAAAAATTGTTTTTTGTACTCCACCCTATTCACCTTACCTCACTCCTATCTTACCCCCTCCCCCTCTCCTCCAGCCTACCCAATATTTAATATTTTCAAAAAGATTAATTTTTTTTAAAATAAAATATTTTTTTGGTACCCTACCTAACCCACAACCCATCCCTGCACCTCCACCCACTACCCTACCCCATACCTACCCCACCATTCACCCACCCAACCCCCAACCTACCCCCTAAGAAATATTTTCTACTCTCTAGCCAAACACTAAAAAATATTTATACTTTCACTCATCAATCAAACATTAAAAAAAATTCGATAAATAATTTGTACTAACCAACCAAACATGAGAAATTAAGAAATCAACTTGTTTTTCATAAAAACAAATTCATGGAAAATATTTTTCATGAAAAATATTTTTCTTCATACCAAACACACCCTAAGTTAAAAAAAATGTAAAAGAAAGAAGAGATTTAAGTGGATATAAAGGAAGGAAGAAGAAAAAAAATAAAGAAAAAAAAATTCAGGTGACCACTCATGCACAACACCCTGTGCAAGAAATTTGACTATCAAGTTTCAAGGTATAAATAATTACATTTCAAAAGAGTTCGGGGGGTAATATGACCTATGTAAAGTTTAGGTATGTCTCAGAAATTTCGGTCATAGTTTAAGCCTGGTACTTATGCCTTATCTCATTAGTAAATTGATTAAATGATGCATCCCAATTTTATGGCAAATTGACATAATTTCATAAATATCTTTTATTAGAAAATAATTGATTAAATTTTATTATTTTATCAATAATTGGTCACAATTGTAATTCAAGTCTAGTATGTTTGAAAAAAATTTAATTACGACTTAAAGATGATTGATTAATTTTTAAATTCAATTTTAGCCATTTTTACTTAAAGTCAACCTTTCATCTTAGCTTTTTTTTGGGGTCAAGTGCAGAAATGGCCCTAAGATAGGTTGATCTTGATATTTTGGCTCCCATAAAAAATGTCTTACAAAAATGACGGTCTTGATTTTTGGACTCGTTTAGCAATTTTTTTTTCAATATAGCTCCCGCTTCAAAAGGAGTTGATGTGCCGCCATTTTACGACACTTTCGACTCCTTTTAACTAAGAACAATCGTACGTTTTCAAGCAACCATCGTCGTTTTTGATGTGTTTATGTTGGATTTTCAGGAAATAGAGACAAACATGGAAACGGAAGGAAAAACAAGCAAAAAGACATTCTGGATAAGAGTGACGGTTCAGGCGACGGTCCGTCAAGTGGGTGACGGTTCAGGCGACGGTCCGTCAAGTGGGTGACGGTCTGTCAACCCCAACCGTCAAGTTGAGGCAGTCCACTGCCTAGTGGTGACGGTTCCGACGATGGTCCGTCAAGCCAGTGACGGTCCGTCACCCAAACCGTCACCCTGAGGCAGTCCGCGATGCGGAATCCGAGCGTTTTTGGGATTTGTTTCCTAGACTCCTATAAATACCCTATGTTAGGTTTATTTTATTTGTGAAGCTTTTACAATAGTTCTCCCAATAGTTTTAGGAGAGAATTTGAGAGCAAGAAACACGTTTTCCTTGTCTTGAAAACGTGTTCTTGATTTGTTCTTGGGATCTTTGTTTTCCTTGTTCTTGGAATAATTGAAGATTGTTTTCACCATATTGTAAGGATCTCTTTTCTTTATTATGAATATGACTTTCTTCTATTCTTCTACAAGCATGATTAACTAAACCTCCCACAACTAGGGTTGTGGGAGCCATGGCTAAAGTAGCATATAGATTCCGGGTAGCGACGGGTTCAATATATATGTTTCACGTTGTTAATCATTCATTATTTAACATTTTCTAGTGGTTGCAAACATTAGAACATGCCTAGGTTTAATTTGCTTGAGTAAAGAGATTAAAACCGGGAAACTTGATTAACGACGAGGATTCGAGACTACCAACTCTCGTCTTATGATTAATGCTGTAACTAGATTAATCTACTTGATGTTTAGGATTGAAATCTAAAAGCACACCTTTTCAAGTTCGAGAGAATTGAAAAGTAAATTCGTCTATTTGGTTGAGAAACGTTTAGACGATACCGTTAATTCAATCACATCGTGATACACATATAGAAAGAACCCGATTAAGCTTAGGATCGACATCGTTACCAATGCCATGGTAAACACTTCCCTAGTTCATTCTCCTACTGATTATTCTCATAAATTATTAATTGTTTTTTTTCCGTTTTGATCACCCAAAACCCCCCTTTATTTACCGGAAACTATTGACCATTAGTCAACTAATTCACTAAAGACTTAATTTCACCATATTCTCTGTGGGATTGACCCCAACCTTTGTTGGGTTCTATATTTGACAACGATCGCTTACGCTTCTTAATTGGAGTGGTACTTTGAGCGTTATCAAATTTTGGCGCCGTTGCCGGGGAATACGGTTGATCAATAAGTCCAGTGTGTTTATTTGACTCTTAGTCATACTTTCCTGCTTTTACGTTTATTTGTTGTTTTTGTTTTTGACAGGGTACATAGTTGTGCATGCCAAGTACCCGGTGCTCGGGTGAATCAACATTACCTTACGACCCCGAGCTTGCTAGAACATTGAGGCGGAATATGGCCGCACAACAAGAGGCAGCAAGGCTCGCTGCAGAACTGCAGGCCCAACAAAATCTGAATGCTGGTGGTCTGCAGAACGATCTTATGCTGAATGATGAGGATATCGACTTGGATGGAGTTGGCGCTACGGGCGCCATTGCTCTTCCACCGCTAGCGCCCGGAGCGAAGTTCAACATCACTAGCACGATGATCCAGCTGTTGAACTTGAGAGGAGTGTTCCGAGGTGCTGCTGGTGATGATCCAAACCAACACCTGATGAATTTCGTGGGCATCTGCAAGTCATTCGAGTTGCCTGGAGTAAGTCAGATGGCAATCAGGCTCAGGTTGTTTCCGTTGTCTCTGTCTGATGAGGCAGCATTGTGGTTGACAGAGCTGACCCCCGACTCTATCACAACTTGGGGAGAGTTGAAAAGAGCTTTCCTAGAAAGGTTCTTTCCTCCCTCTAGGATGATACAGTTGATGGATGAAATCAGTAATTTCTGACAACAACCCCACGAAGCTTTACATGAGACTTGGTTGTGGTTCAAGAAGAAGCTGACACAATGCCCGAACCATCAGTTGACCGACAACTTCTTGATGCAGACGTTCTACAGGGTACTGAATTCAGCTACCAAGCCGACGTTAGACAACGCAGCAGGTGGTGCATTCATGGGCCTCACTTTTGTTGAGGCCACAACTACTTTGGACAGGCTCACCAAAACCAACAGGGCCTAGCATACACGGGATACAGAGGTAGCAGCTAGCACTTATGCAGTTGGTATGTCAACTGAGAAGCGCAGAAAAGAGGAGGAGCGCGACCAAGACATGGCGCATCTGAAAACGCAGTTGGACCTACTGACAAAGCACTTGTTTTCGGGAGGCGTAGAGAAGGTGAAAGTTGTTGGTTCCCAAGGTAGAGCAGCAGAGTTGGAAACCGATGAGGAGGCGAATTACTTGGGGGGTTTCCAGGCCAATGGACAAGGAAACCAAGGTCGGACCTATCAGAAGGACAACTACTACGAGAAAGCTGGCTACAATCGCGATCAAGGAAACTGGAGGAATAACACCGATAGAGGTGGGTTATATGTACCACCTGGTAATCGGGACAAAGCTAGCAACGAGGCAGGGACTTCCAAGCTAGAGATCATGATGGCGAAGATGCTGCTGAAGGTAGAATCGACTGACTCTGGGGTGAAGGAGATAAGGACTGAGTTATCGGCCATGAGTCAAATAGTGGAGGCGCATTCCACTTCGATTAAGCAATTGGAGCAGCAAGTGGGCTTAATCTCGGCATCTCTAAACCTAAGGAAGACATGTACCTTGCCGAGTGACACGATTCAAAACCCGAGGAATGATGCAAGCTGTATCGCAATCACTACAAGAAGCGGCAAAATATTACCGAAATCACATCCGGTAATTCAGACTCAAGTTGAGGGTGATGACGCCAACGACAAAGAGGTTGAAGAGGCAGAATATGTCCGCACAACAAGAGGCAGCAAGGCTCGCTGCAGAACTGCAGGCCCAACAAAATCTGAATGCTGGTGGTCTGCAGAACAATCTTATGCTGAATGATGAGGATATCGACTTGGATGGAGTTGGCGCTACGGGCGCCATTGCTCTTCCACCGCTAGCGCCCGGAGCCAAGTTCAACATCACTAGAACGATGATCCAGCTGTTGAACTTGAGAGGAGTGTTCCGAGGTGCTGCTGGTGATGATCCAAACCAGCACCTGATGAATTTCGTGGGCATCTGCAAGTCATTCGAGTTGCCTGGAGTAAGTCAGACGGCAATCAGGCTCAGGTTGTTTCCGTTGTCTCTGTCTGATGAGGCAGCATTGTGGTTGACAGAGCTGACCCCCGACTCTATCACAACTTGGGGAGAGTTGAAAGGAGCTTTCCTAGAAAGGTTCTTTCCTCCCTCTAGGATGATACAGTTGAGGGATGAAATCAGTAATTTCAGACAACAACCCCACGAAGCTTTACATGAGACTTGGTTGCGGTTCAAGAAGAAGCTGACACAATGCCCGAACCATCAGTTGACCGACAACTTCTTGATGCAGACGTTCTACAGGGCACTGAATTCGGCTACCAAGCCGACGTTAGACAACGCAGCAGGTGGTGCATTCATGGGCCTCACTTTTGTTGAGGCCACAACTACTTTGGACAGGCTCACCAAAACCAACAGGGCCTGGCATACACGGGATACAGAGGTAGCAGCTAGCACTTATGCAGTTGGTATGTCAGCTGAGAAGCGCAGAAAAGAGGAGGAGCGCGACCAAGACATGACGCATCTGAAAACGCAGTTGGACCTACTGACAAAGTACTTGTTTTCGGGAGGCGTAGAGAAGGTGAAAGTTGTTGGTTCCCAAGGTAGAGCAGCAGAGTTGGAAACCGATGAGGAGGCGAATTACTTGAGGGGTTTCCAGGCCAATGGACAAGGAAACCAAGGTCGGACCTATCAGAAGGACAACTACTACGAGAAAGCTGGCTACAATCGCGATCAAGGAAACTGGAGGAATAACACCGATAGAGGTGGGTTGTATGTACCACCTGGTAATCGGGACAAAGCTAGCAACGAGGCAGGGACTTCCAAGCTAGAGAACATGATGGCGAAGATGCTGCTGAAGGTAGAATCGACTGACTCTGGGGTGAAGGAGATAAGGACTGAGTTATCGGCCATGAGTCAAATAGTGGAGGCGCATTCCACTTCGATTAAGCAATTGGAGCAGCAAGTGGGCTTAATCTCGGCATCTCTAAACCCAAGGAAGACATGTACCTTGCCGAGTGACACGATTCAAAACCCGAGGAATGATGCAAGCTGTATGGCGATCACTACAAGAAGCGGCAAAATATTACCGGAATCACATCCGGTAATTCAGACTCAAGTTGAGGGTGATGACCCCAACGACAAAGAGGTTGAAGAGGCTACTCAAAAGCCCGCGGAGAAAAGCAAGGAAGCTGAAAAGCTTCCAACTATGATGCCTCGACCACCACCTCCGTTCCCACAACGCCTAAAGAAGAAAACGGAAGATGGTAAGTTCCTGAATTTTCTGACCATGCTCAAGCAGATATCAATAAACATCCCATTGGTGGAAGCGCTTGAACAAATGCCCGGATATGCCAAGTTCATGAAGGACTTGATTACAAAGAAGAGGTCGGTAAGTTTCGAACCAGAAGATAACCTCCACCACTGCGGCGCTATTTCCTCAAGGTCGTTAGTCGAAAAGAAGGAAGACCCAGGCGCGTTTACTGTTCCCTGCACCATTGGGAAGCTCAACTTCGGGAAAGCCTTATGTGATCTTGGTGCTAGCATCAACTTGATGCCGCTAGCAGTCTACAAGCAATTGGGCTTGGGAGCACCTAAACCAACGTCCATGAGAGTGTTGATGGCTGACCGTTCGGTAAAGCGACCGGTGGGAATATTGTCCGATGTGCTAGTCAAGGTTGGTAAGCTTATATTCCCCGCTGACTTTGTGATCTTGGATTGCAAAGTGGATTTTGAAGTTCCCATAATCTTGGGACGACCATTGCTAGCCACGGCAAGAGTATTGGTTGACATGGAAAGAAACGAACTGACCTTCAGACTAAACAATGAAGTTGTCAAGTTTGATGTGTCCAAATTGATGAAGCAACCAAGTGACATAAGGGTGGTCGCGGTCGTCAATGTTATTGAGGAAGCTCCTGCGGAGGTGCATCTTGAAGAGAAGGGTTTGGTCGAGACTCTAGCTGTTGTGAGAAGGATGCTGCGAGAAGGAAAACGTGTAGAGGAAGGCGGTGAAAATAGATCAAGAAAACGAAAACACCGCAAGAGAATCTGCAAAGAAAGAGCGAAGAAGTTGTCGCGACTAGCTGCAGAGCCGATGAAAGAAGAAGCTAGAATGCAATAGAAGTGTGTCGCGTGCACACACTCCATCGAGTTCTCCTGCTTTGGAGACCCTGGCGGTCTCCAACATCATGTCAGAATCTGAGTCCTATGGACTTCACAGGTATTCCTTATTCTCACAGTTTTAGTTTTCACATGTATGCATTGGGGACAATGCATAAGTCTAAGTTGAGGGTGTTGGGAAACCTGTGAGTCACCACCGAGGGTTTTTGTTGCCGAGTTCTTTTCCCTCCGGTGTGCTATCTAGTAGAACCGGCATGTTTAGGTTGTCGTTTAAATTTTTAGTTATTTTCTAGTGTCTATAGCAAGCATCATGGCATTTTTCTTGACTAAAAGGAGCCCCCTTGAAAAAATTTCTGGCTTTGAGCTTATGTTGAAACGATTGACTGTCTGGATCCTTGAATGTCATTGTGTGGTTATGATAGGAATAATGCTTAAGCCGAGTTGTTGTCTTGATAGTCAATAGTGGTATAGTTTCTTGGTGCAAAGTGTGTGTGAGCGTATTGTTATAAATTCTTACTCTGTGCATGCATCTAGAACTTGCCCGGTCTATTTTGTTGAGTTCGAAGTTGGTTGCTTAGGAAAGGATCACAGGCCCTTTTTGTGTGCAGTCCACTTAACCTATAAGACCGTCCAAATGCAAATAGTCCCTTTGAACCCTGTTTGAGCCATAATTAACCTTGTTCTTTCAATAACCTGTCACCGTTCCTGTTTAACTTTGAATCCCTATTTTGGCCCTGGTCCTTCCTTGGACATCGTGCACCTCAACTCAGGCAATCAGCCTAAGTTGAGGGTGTCTACTATAGAGGTAAACCCTGTTTTGGCCCTGGTCCTCCCTTGGACATCGTGCACCTCAAACTCAGGCAATCAGCCTAAGTTGAGGGTGGCTACTATAGAGGTGAATGATAGAAAAAGAGGATGGAGAAGATTGGTTGTGAATAGAATGAAAATTCGGGTGTGTGCCTAAGAAAAGAAAAGAAAAATAAAAAGAGATGAAAAAGATCGAAAAAGTAATAAAAAGAATTGTCAAAATAAAGGGGCCACACCTGTAGCTAGAGAGAAGGAAATAAAAAGGTGAATAAGGATGGACAAAGTAAAGTTATGTGGTAATAAGACGTCGGTGGTTCCAAGGAGGGCTTAGTCACTAACCCCTAAATGTATCCTACCTGCACCTGAAGCCTCATTACAAGCCAAAACAAGTCCTGTAGTGATCCTGCGCGGCTTTCTGAAAAACTGAAATAGAATAGTAAGGGCAAGCCTATGGTATCGCATGTGCATTGTTTGAAATCGTTTGCGAGTGTGAGCGTCTTACCTAGTCCTAAATATTGTGTGTGGGACTTCTTTGTGGTGAGGGCACCAAGATTTATGTATTGTCTATTGATTGTTAGGATAGTTGCGCGTGTGTATGTAGAATGTTCTATCATATTGGAATGACATGTTTGGATCCATGCAAGTTAGTGTTTCATACATTTATGTGCTACGAGGGAGCTTGAATTAAAATTGAATAAGATGTTGAATGACCATGAGTTGCTAGAGACACGAGTTTGTTTTCTTAGTTGAGTCGTCGTGTTGTTTTTCTTTTATGTTATGTTGCTTGAGGACAAGCGAACGTCTAAGTTGAGGGTGTTGATGTGCCGCCATTTTACGGCACTTTCGACTCCTTTTACCTAAGAACAATCGTACGTTTTCAAGCAACCGTCGTCGTTTTTGATGTGTTTATGTTGGATTTTCAGGAAATAGAGACAAACATGGAAACGGAAGGAAAAACGAGCAAAAAGACATTCTGGATAAGAGTGACGATTCAGGCGACGGTCCGTCAAGCCAGTGATGGTCCGTCACCCAAACCGTCACCCTGAGGCAGTCCGCGACGCGGAATCCGAGCATTTTTGGGATTTGTTTCCTAGACTCCTATAAATACCATATGTTAGGTTTATTTTATTTGTGAAGCTTTTACAATAGTTCTCTCAATAGTTTTAGGAGAGAATTTGAGAGCAAGAAACACGTTTTCCTTGTCTTGAAAACGTGTTCTTGATTTGTTCTTGGGATCTTTGTTTTCCTTGTTCTTGGAATAATTGAAGATTGTTTTCACCATATTGTAAGGATCTCTTTTCTTTATTATGAATATGACTTTCTTCTATTCTTCTACAAGCATGATTAACTAAACCTCCCACAACTAGGGTTGTGGGAGCCATGGCTAAAGTAGCGATATAGATTCCGGGTAGCGACGGGTTCAATATATATGATTGTCACGTTGTTAATCATTCATGCTTAACGTTTTCTAGTGGTTGCAAATATTAGAACATGCCTAGGTTTAAATTTGCTTGAGTAAAGAGATTAAAACCGGGAAACTTGATTAACGATGAGGATTCGAGACTACCAACTCTCATCTTATGATTAATGCTGTAACTAGATTAATCTACTTGATGTTTAGGATTGAAATATAAAAAGCACACCTTTTCAAGTTCGAGAGAATTGAAAAGTAAATTCGTCTATTTGGTTGAGAAACGTTTAGATGATACCATTAATTCAATCACATCGTGACACGCATATAGAAAGAACCCGGTTAAGCTTAGGATCGACATCGTTACCAATGCCATGGTAAACACTTCCCTAGTTCATTCTCCTACTGATTATTCTCATAAATTATTAATTGTTTTTGTTCCGTTTTGATCACCCAAACCCCCCCTTTATTTACCGAAAACTATTGACCATTAGTCAACTAATTCACTAAAGACTTAACTTTCACCATATTCTCTGTGGGATCGACCCCAACTTTTGTTGGGTTCTATATTTGACAACGATCGCTTACGCTTCTTAATTGGAGTGGTACTTTGAGCGTTATCAGGAGTCGTAACAAACACTATCAAAAAATTGTTATTTTTTTACTATAAATATTCAATCGGAAGTCCGACTACTTTTCTGACTTCTGTAGTCAGAAAACTTAGATTTATAATTTTGTAATTTCTTTTAATTTTATTAGATTATGATTTTGACTGACTGCAGTCGTAACATTTTATAAAATATTGGACACATTAAATTTTTCAATACCCACTATCGATATGTAGTTAGCTAAGAAGTGAAAAAAAAAGTTAACCAGTTATTCGACTACAATAATCGAAAAATAGGCATAAATAATTAGATAAATATTACTCCCTCCATTTTTAAGTGGTTGTTTAGTGTTTTTATTTAGTTCTAAATAAGTGATGTTTTAGATAATCAAGAAGACATTAATGATGTTCTTTCAATTTTATCCTTCTTTTAATAAAAATATTTTTACATAACCAAGGAATTATTAAAGAGATGTATTTTTTTCAAGATATTTATTAAAGGCAAGTTAGTAAAAATATTGTTTATTATCTAGAAATAAGTAAATTTCTTAAGGAGTGTGTCTAAGCTAAAATAATCACTTATTTAAGAATGAAGGGAGTATTAATTAGCGACGGTAGTACTCGGACATTGCACAAAATAATAAGCCAAGTTTTTACTTTAAAATGTATTTAAATTTTTCGACTGTTGTAATCGGATTGTTTAAGTATTTAGCCCCGTTTGGCCATAAGATGTTTTTTCTATTTTTCAGAAAATTATTTTACTTTATTCAAAAAATATTGTTAGGCCATAAATTTTTTAAATATAACTTGAATTTGTATTTGAAAAGTAAAAACACCTAAATACTTGTTTTTTACTTTTTTTATCTTACTTTTTCATTTTACTTTTTCACTTTTTAATTATATTAAACACTTTAAATTTTAATAATTTTTTAAAAGATATGTCCAAACACAACTTTAACTCCAAAAAAAATATTTCTAAAAATTTCAAATAAAGTGAACTTTTTTTTCTTTTCCAGGTCAAACGCCCACTTAATTTTGAGATTTGGTATCCATTCACTCTCTTCATCAGTACTCTCATGGTAGCTCTCCTTCTCTCAATTTATTCCAATTCTATCAAACAAGACCAAGGCACAAAAGGGTGCAAACTTTACCAGTAAGAAAGAATCAAAAGGCAAATGGATCAAAGAAGAAAATCTTAGATATTACCCTACAGGGAACTGGGTCAAAGGATTTGAAAAAAAAATAGTCGGTTACCTACAGGCAGTTGCAATCCGAGGGCAAATCAGCAGCGACACATGTATTTTCTGTTGAAGAACATCCCTCTATTCCTCTGTCCCACTGATTAGGTTACCCTGTTTGGATTTTTTGTGTGTTTTAGCTGAGAATCTGTTAAAAAAAGCCATAAAATTAGATGTTGTGCATAGTTTATTTCAAAAGCATAACCAAAATCAATTCTATGAGGATATCGTTTGATTAAATGGAGATTTATGCCTAATTTTTGGTGAAGTTTTCGGTTTTTGAATCCAAATTTCAAAATTTTAGGTTCAATTTTTCTATCTGCATGTTTCCATTTTGTTAGATTTTGCTTCTTATATATGTTGAATGATTTCATTTGATTAAATTGGAGATCTATGGTTGGTTTTGTATTTTTGTTTGTGGGGTTTTCCAGTTTGAAAAATATAGGTGATTGTACTTAAAATGAATTAATGCCAAGTAAAAATGGCACTATCTATCCATATGTTTGTGTGTGCTTCTGTCGAATTCTATGTTGACATTTTAATATCGCTTGCAAAGAATAGAATTTTTTCTTATTGGGTTTGTTTTTTCTTTTGGGAGAATGCTGGCTTGGTACTCATCAGAAAAAGAGATTGAGGACTCTCATCAGAACCAAATCTCTGCCTCAGGAGATCTCATTGATATACAAGTTAATTCTCCATAACCTAATTCTCATTTACCCACTGTTTCTTTAGATCTTGATCTTCCAATTGCCAAACGTACAAGGGAAAGAATAATCACCAACCATCTCATGTCAAATTTTGTGTCATATAGAAACTTGTCACCTTCCTATATAGTTTTTCTTTCTCAATTATCTGGAATGGAGATACTGAGTAATGTGCTAGATGCTTTGAACGTTCCTATGTGGAAGGAGGTAGTTCTAGAGGAGATGAATACTTTTGAGAGAAATAAAACCTGGGAAATGGTGGAACTACCACGTGGAAAGAAAGTAGTGGGCTGCAAGTGGGTAGTCATTATAAAATTTAAATCAGATGGGTCCCTAGAGAGATATAAGGCACGTTTGGTAGCAAAAGGGTTCACTCAGACCTATGGGATTAACTATCTTGAGACATTCGCTCCAGTTGCCAAGTTGAATTCAATTAGAATTCTTCTGAGCATTGCTACCAACCTTTATTGTCCCCCTCAACAACTAGATGTGAAGAATGCATTATCGAATGGAAAACTCGAAGAAGTCTACATAGATCCTCCTCCGCGCTTCGAAGAAAGGTATGGAACTAGAGTGTGTAAGCTAAATAAATCCCTCTACAGTCTCAAACAATTTCCAAGAGCTTGTTTTGAACGGTTTACACAGTTTGTAAAAAAACAAGGGTATACTCAAGCACAAGCAAATCATACCATGTTCATTCGACATTCTCTTAAGAGAAAGACAACTATCGGGATAGTGTATGTCGATGATAGATGACTTATCCGCAATGGAGAATTTAAAAAATAGTTGGCCTTAGAGTTTGAAATCAAAGATTTGGGTTAGTTGAATTATTTTATGGGCATGGAAGTAGTTAGATCAAAAGAAGGCATTATGGTGTCACAAAGGAAGTATGTACTACATCTTCTAAATGAAACTAGGTATGAGTGGTTCTCGTCCAGCTGAAACACCTATTGATCTAAATATAAAATTGGAAATAAATAAGGAAATCTAGTTGACCAAAGTCAATATTAGAGACTAGTGGGGAAGCTGATTTACTTGTCACACGCTCGACCTGATATAGATTTTATTGTAAGCTTAGTCAATCAATTAATGCTCTTTCCGGAGAAAGAGAACCAAGAAGTGGTCTACAAATATTTGGAAAATTCACCAAGGAGAGGATTATTTTTCAAAATTAGTCAACCTAGGGGGATTGAAATCTTTATAGATACAAATTGGGCAGGTTCTACTACTAACTGGAGGTTTAAGTCTGGATATTATACATTTATCTAGAAAAATATCGTGACTTAGAGGAGTAAAAAGCAAAATGTTATAGCCCGTAGTAGGGCAGAAGCTGAATACCGATCTATGCCCCATGATATATGTGAAATGATTTCGCTCAAGAGGATCATGGAAGAATTGAAAAAACCATTTGCTCTACCAATTTAGTTGTCTTGTGACAACAAAGCCTCCGTAAGCATTATGCACAATCCAGTTCAACATGATAGAACAAAGCATGTTGAAGTGGATAGGCACTTCATAAAAAAGAAGATTTGTAATGACCCTCTAGGTAATTTTCTGTTTTTGGGCTTTTTCCGCATTTTGAGCTTTTCTACAGTGGCTACAGGTCATTTATGACTTGCCGAGACTGACGGTTCGGTGCCCGGGTAATTTGTTAGGTCGTTATGACCATTTCTCTATTTTAGAACTTGAACTTAGAAAATTCTTGACTTCAGTCAACTTTCTTGGTAAACATGCTCGGAATCGAATTCTCACAGTTTCGTTAGCTCTGGAACAGGGACTTTGGTCTAGTCAGACACTTAGGCAGTGTTTGGGAGCTTTCAGTTTGGTTTTATCTCCTTTTCTGTGTTTTCAGGCTAGTTGGGCCTGAAGGATTGACTTTGGTCAATATTTGCAGAAGATGGCCTCAAATGAAAATTCTGTCAGCGTTGTTGGCTTCAAAATATCAACTTTGGGCTAGAGGGACCTTTGGTTTGGGTCCTGAGGCTTCCAGACTCGTTTTAGTCCATGGCATTTCATTTTTGAAAAGTTGTCCTATAGTTGGTTTTTGAGCATGGGGCCCAATTTTTATTAAATCGACCTCTATTGGGATTTTTGTCAATTTCATTGAGTCTGTAATGCCATATCTAGTTGAATAGCTCAGCTTGTTTATGTTTGCAGGATCCCCGGATGCATTCCCGGAGGTTCGTTCAATGAAAATCTGCCTAAGTAGGCATGGGCCTGTGTTGCTGCTAGTATGGGACCGGGGAATCGCCTGGGCCGCGCTGGCACCAACGCGCCTGTGCTTGGGCACCGCACCTGCGTGCCGTCCATACCTCGACCACTAGCGTGCGCACTTATGCCAGCCTGAATAGGTGCCAGCACACCTACGCCTGCCTGGCGGCCCCTGTGCTTGGGCGTGGCAGCCTATATAGCTGGCCACCCTCAAATTTTCAGCTCTTTTCTCCTTCCCCAAAATTTTTCTCTATTAATTTATCACGCCCCGAGTGCTCCAGATTTACCCTTGGTCATAGCACACTCAGAAATCAAATCAAGAAGCATGGCGGAAGCATATTAGTTAAAGATAGGCAACAATAACTGAAATAAGAACAAGTCTAAGAAGTACCAACTCCATACAATAGAATACAAGTCTAGCTATGTTTGAAACCTCTAAACTATCATAAGAGCTGATAGGACAAGACCCCAACTATCTCGAGAAATTCAAAGGAAACAACATAAGAGAAATAAGTATAATACTGGGCCTCGAATAATGATGTTTCACCACTGGAAGCTGGGACTTCGGTGATATCTAGCCATGAGTGTGAGGGAACGAGCCTGAATCTGCACCATCAAAGGATGCAGCGCAAGGTACGCGTTAGTACTATAGGATGTACCGAGTATGTGAGAGATGCATGAAAATAATGAAAACCTGCTCAAAACATGTATAAGAACATAGTTCATGCATAAATGAAGTTTCATGGTAAATGTCATAAGTTGAATAGCAAATCCTGAAATAAGAGTAAAAACTCAAAGTACATATCATAAGTTCAAATAAGTCAAAAGCTTACATACGAGAGTTTCTTATAACCGATAATAGACCATGTGAGCTACATGAAATCTAACTATATATCCCTAGCTAACAAAGCTGACT
The DNA here is from genome assembly GCA_003996215.1 of Jaltomata sinuosa. NCBI lineage: Eukaryota > Viridiplantae > Streptophyta > Magnoliopsida > Solanales > Solanaceae > Jaltomata > Jaltomata sinuosa. Next base: position 29,154 of record QJPP01003307.1, read on the forward strand.
CGAACGCTGCCAAGGAACGAGTCACCATACCCAACTATATAACCCTAGTTGGAAAAGCTGCCCTAATGCCCGCTAAGACATAGGACACCATAATAAAGATGTGGATCCACTCTCATAAGCACATAGGGAAAATCATAACCTACGCTGGCAACATAGTTTTGGACTTGGGTAATTGAACCCTCATCGCTCGGTGCTAAATACTACTCCCAAAACATACATATAGCTCATAAGTTCATGAAGGTATAATCGAATACCAAATCTCTTTTGAAAATCATGAAGACACATCGGGTACCATGCAATTCTCATATCATAAATTTTTGAAGTAAAGCATAGACATAACTCGAATCATACCTTTCTTTCTAAATTCATATTTGAAGAATTAGGCATGAAATTTCATAAATTCACAAAGTCATGATGTCTAATCATGCCCAATTTCACTTGAAAACATACAATTCAATGGAATTATGCTAAAAATCAACTTTAATGCTTGGGATTTTAAACCCAATAAAGGAATCATGATCAAATCATAAATAAGTAATAAGAAACCATAAATTTGAACATAGAAACTAATTTCACAAAATTTCCCCAATTTAGATCAAAACCCTAATTTTACAAATTCTTAATTCAAAATAAGAATTGGAGATTTTGGGCACAAGGGTGAGAGGAACCCATTGTTTAATATCCACATACCTTTATTGAAGCTAACCCACTTGAAATTGAAAAGATTTAAGAGACTTGAACTTGGAGCTTGAGACCTTGAGTTTGAGAGATTTCTTTTCCTTTTTGGGAGTTGAATGAAGATTTGAGAAGGGACTAAGGCTAATGAGGGTGAAAACCCTCCTAGAAGTAGCCAAAACAACATCATTTAGAAGTTAAAAGGGTGGGAAATGACTAAAATACCCTGGAACATAATTAGGAAAAAGCTGTTAAAAGTCACCTTTCAGGAATCGCGGGTGGATTCCACGGGCCGTAGAACAAACCACGGCTCGTGGTCTCTATCCATGGTTCCTGGATAATTAGACAACCCGCAGAAGGTAAACCACGAGTCAACAGGATGACCCGTCGACTGAACGATGACCCGTACACTTGAACCGTAGTTTCTGGGAAACATGAAATCCTCTGAATCAAGTTCTACGAGTTACAGTATGGTCCATAATTCAAACTACGGGTCGTAGAAACCATTCGTCATCCCTAAAGGACTTGGCAGGTCTCAGCTCAGGTTCCACGAGTCAATAGGATGGTCCGTTGTTCAAATGATGGTCCGTAGACTAGACGCGTGGTTCCTGGGAACTTAGGATTTTTAAGAGATTTCAATTTAGACAGCTGAATCAATTTCTGGTGTGTTACAATATCTCCTCCTTGGGATCATTAGTCCTCGAATGAAGACTACGCAAGGAAAACTAGAGAGATGACAACCCAACCAAGCATTAAAACGTGGAAACCAAGGAGTAAACATTAAAACTGAACCTTTTAACTTGAAACATGATAAAACTAACTTCAAAAACATGAATGCATGCTAGGATCATAAGAGAAACTGATGGAATAGGATCGGAGGAACATACTAAGGGTGAACTATTACCTCAATATGAAACTGAATTGGAAGGAAAGAGATGGGGATATTTGGCCTTCATGGCCTCTTCCGTTTCCCAAGTAGCTCCCTCTACAAGCTGGTTCCTCCAAAGAACTTTCACCAAGGCGACTTCCTTGTTTCTCAATCTCTTGATCTGACGATCAAGAATCTCTACGGGAACCTCCACATAGGTGTTTCTATCCTTCATACCTACATCCTCCAAAGGAACAATCAAGGTCGGATCACCAACACACTTCTTCAACAAGGAAACATGGAAAACTGGATGAACCGCTTCTAATTCTGTTGGCAAATCCAACTCATAAGCAACCTTACCAACTCTCCTCAAAATATGATAAGGACCTACAAAACGAGGACTAAGCTTTCCTTTCTTTCCGAATCTCATCACACCCTTCATGGGCGATACCTTAAGAAACACCCAATCTTCTACCTCAAACTGTAACTCTCTCCTTCTCATATCTACATAGGATTTTTGTCGACTCTGAGCGGTCTTCAACCTCTCCCTGATAATCTGAACTTTCTCTATGGTCTCATGCACCGAATCTGGACCAATCTAGGCTACCTCACCAACCTCGAACCAACCAATAGGAGACCTACACCTCCGTCCATAAAGTGCCTCATAAGGTGCTATATGGATGCTAGAATGAAAGCTGTTGTTGAGGCAAACTCGATAAAAGGCAAGTGATCATCCCAATTACCTTTGAAATCAATCACACAAGCTCTCAACATATCCTCCAAAGTCTGAATAGTACAATTTGCCTGGCCATTCGTCTGTGGGTGAAAAGATGTGCCAAGCTTCACCTGAGTACCAAGACCCCTCTGAAACGATCTCTAAAACTGGGATGTAAACTGATTACCCCTATCATAAATTATGGACAAAGGAACATCATGCAATCGGACTATCTCCCAGATGTAGAGTCTGGCATAATCATCCGCTTAATCCATAGTCTTAATAGCCAAGAAGTGGGATGACTTAGTCATCTGGTCGACAATCACCCAAATCGAATCATGTTGACTTCGAGTACGAGGACAACCCATTATGAAGTCCATATTGATCGCCTCCCATTTCCAAGTTGGAAGGTCAACATACTGAATCATGCCACCCGGTTGCTGATTCTCTACCTTCACTTGCTGATAGTTGGGTCATTTATCCACAAAACCGGCTATGTCACTCTTCATACCATTCCACCAATAGACTTCCTATAGATCACGATATATCTTGGTGGCATCGGGGTGAATGGAATATCTGGAACTATGAGCCTTAGTAAAAATTTACTGTCACAACCCATCTACATCTTGCATACATAGTCGACCCTGATAACGAAGCACACCATCTCCCCCTTTGGAGAAAACCTCAACCCTTTGCTGATGGATTGCACCCTTATGTTGAAGTAAAATGGGATCACTGTCTTGCTTTGCCTTCACTTCTGCTACCTAGGATGCTTCGGAACCATTCTGAACAATAACACCACCCTCTGTTGATTCCATAAGTCGCACTCCTAATCGGGAAAGTCGATGAACAGACTTCACCAACTCCTTCTTCCTATCCTCAATCGATGCCACACTACCCATGGACAATTGATAAGTTTGTATTCTACCTACTTATTTAGCTTCTAATCTTATACCTTTGCGATAAATAGTGCAATTTGACACGAATCTCTTCTATTTTTTAGGTTTCCGTGTTTTAGAAGTGTTTGAGAAAGATTGGAGTGAAAACAAGTCAAATGGAGCAAAAAGAGGAGCTGCTGGACACTGGCATCAAATTGGTCATTGCAATCGCGAAGACAGAGCCACGCGATCGCAATGAGTCGGCAGAAACTCAAAGAATCATGACCGCGATTGTGGATCATGCGATCGCATTTAAGGAAAAACTGGAACCTCGCAATCGCGATATGCATGCACGCGATCGTGATGAAGACGTCAGCAGCTGTAGGACAGATTTGGAAATTCCACTTTTGGAACCCCCAATTCACATAAAACACTCCCAAGCCATCTTGAAACACATCTTTGGCTGGATCTTTGATTTTTCTCACATCTTGAGCAAGCTTGGGAGCAAGTTCTTCATCCAACACCATAGGAGTGAAGATTTGGAGGAATTTATTGTAAAATCTTTAGTTTCCAATCTTTAACTCTTGTTCTTAATTGCTATTTTATTGGTGTGTTTGTTGAATTGAGATTTTGGGTTTGTATTAGAGATAATACTTGTTGGGTTATTAAATTTATATATATATTTTTCTCTTGTTTGATTATTTAGGTCTATTGAATCCTCCATGCTTGAATTTATAGTCAATGGTTGCAAATATTGACTTAGCTTGCTAATTTGGGTTTTTGCTCGAGAGAGAAATTCTCAAATTCGGGAAGATTCATTAGTGGGGATTTGGGGTTTCCACTCTAGATCAAGGCTAAACATAGCTTGGTTGCAAGAAACTCCCATCTAAGAGTTGGGGTTAGAGATCACCCAACTCACCTAAGTTATTTGGCTGGTGTAATGCTTACTCGTGTTAGTTCGAGAGAAAATACATGAGATATATGCCCAATTGATCGAGAGACAGTTAGGGCATACCCTTAGCCAAGACTACCTAGGTGTCAACGGGGTGCAAGTCTTGTGAATTAAATTCTAATTCTCAATTCTCCCTTGTTATCCTTGCTTGGTGAAAGCAAGGTGAAAGCCATTGATCAATTTATCTTTTATTCGATTTTCTTTTATCTCTAGTTGTAGTCTAAAACATCCCGTTTAGATATCTTTTCCCCATTTTCGCTAATTGAACTCCAATAAGTTGCTCGTATTCTTTGTTAGCTCGATCCCAACTACATTGTTCCCTTGGGTATGACCCCAACACTCATTGGGAAATATAAATTTACTTTTGCTACATGATTGTCGTGGCCTCCTAATTGGAGAGCACGATTTGAACGTTCATCAATATCTACTAAGCGCATCTTCCACCACATTCGCCTTACCAGGATGGTAAAGCACACTCATATCATAATCCTTAAGAAGCTCAAGCCAACTTCTTTGATGAAGATTCAATTCTTTCTGAGTAAACACATTCTGAAGACTCTTATGATCGGTGAACACATCCACGTGCACCCCATACAAGTAATGTCTCCAAATCTTTAAAGCAAAGACCACGATTCCTAAATCAAGATCATGAGTAGGGTAGTTCTTCTCATGAGTCTTAAGCTGTCTCGAAGCATAAGCAATAACTTTATCATGCTGCATCAAAACATAACCCAAACCAATCCTAGAAGCATCACAATACATAACAAAATCATTTAAGCCCTCGAGTAGAGCCAGTACTAGAGATGTGGTCAATCTAGTCTTCAATTCCTGAAAGTTCTTCTCACAAAGGTAAGACCACTGAAATTTTACCTTCTTCTGAGTTAATCGAGTCAAAGGGGCACCGATGAAAGAAATTACTTCCATAAATCTCCTGTAGTAACCAGCCAAACCCAAAAAGCTCCTAATATCAGATGGGGAAGTGGGTCTAGGCCAGTCCTTTACCGCCTCAATCTTTTGAGCATCAACCCCGATACCATCTTTAGTCAAAATATGACCAAGAAAAGCAACAGACTGCATCCAGAACTCACACTTGCTAAACTTAGCAAATAACTGCCGGTCCTTGAGTGTTTGCAACACAACTCTAAAATTGTCCACATGCTTCTCCTCACTCCGAGAGTAGATAAAGATATCATCAATGAACACAATGACAAACATGTCCAAATAGTATTTGAACACACGGTTCATCAAATCCATAAAATCTGCAGGAGCATTTGTTAGACCAAAAGACATAACAACAAACTCATAATGACCATACCGAGTCCTGAAGGTTGTCTTTGGAATATCAGACTCTCGAACATGAAGCTGATGATAACCAAATCTAAGGTTGATCTTGGAGAAGAAACTAGCACCCTAAAGCTGATCAAACAAGTCATCAATCCTCAGAATGGGACACTTATTCTTAATTGTGACCTTATTCAATTGTTAGTAATCAATACACATTCTGAGGGAACCATCTTTCTTTCGCATGAATAAGACTAGAGCACCCATTGGAGAAATTCTAGGCCTGATGAAACCCTTATCAAGAAGATCCTTCAACTGATCCTTTAACTCCTTAAGTTCAGCGGGAGCCATTCTATAGGGAGGAATAGAGATGGGATTTGTATCCGGAAGAAGATCTATCCCAAAGTCAATTTCCCACTAGAGAGGGACTCCGGGTAAATCCTTAGGTAACACTTCTTAGAATTCATTCACAATGGGAACAGACTGAAGGTATGGGGTTTCGGACTCCATGTCCATAACCTGCACTATATGATAAACATACCCCTTTGAAATCATCTTCCTAGCCTTAAGATAAGATATGAAATGACCTTTCGAGGATGGGGGATTACCTTGCCATTCTAAGACGGGTTCATTTGGAAACTTGAAACTTACAATCCAAGTACGACAATCAACTGACTCTATAAAGGACTGAGATAGGGCAATTTCGATAGATTCTCTTGGCTAAGACTGACTCACCAACAGGAGTAGAAATACAAAAGGGCTCTAGAAGCTGATCAGGACAAATCTCAAACTTACAAGAAACATACCAAGGAGGCACCGGGGTCCAACAAAGCATACACATCTATAGAAAAGACTGTCAACATACCGGTAACCACATCAAGTGAGCTCTCTTGGTCCTGATGAGAGGACATGACATAGAGGCAGTTCTGGCGCTGACCACTAGAACTAGAAGTTGTGCCCTCTTGGGCTGGTCAACCTCCTGAAGCTGCTGGGGTAGACTGAGTCCTACCTACCTATCTGTTCTTATCTAAAGGGAACTCCCTAATACGATGTCCAGTCTGACCAAAACAAAAACAACTTCCTGAACTGGCTAGACACTCACCAGGATGGCTCCTTCCATACTTGGTGCAAGAAGGATAAGGGGCACCATTTGCAACACTCCTCTGTGACTGAGAACCAACTTCTCTACCAGTCTGATCATGATAAGGCCTAGAGGCCTGGGTAGGAGTACTAGTTGAAGAGTGAATGGGGCCTGATGATTTCTTCTGAAAGGAAGAGCGATGTCCGCCTCCGGACCTCTAATGACTGAAACCCGAACCTTAGATCTAGCCCTCTTGTTCTCCCTAGCCATCTCCCTAAGACTGTCTTCCTCGATTTGGTGAGCATGGGTCATGAGTCTGAAATAGTCATATCACTCAACAACATAGCAGATCTACACTCCTTCTTCACCAAATTTGAAACCCCATAGATAAACTTGCTCATCTGATCGTGTGGGCTCGCTACCATAGATGGGGCAAACCTAGACAACTGAGTGAACTTCAAACTGTACTCCTGAATAGTCATAGATCCCTATCTCAAGTTCACGAACTCCTCAACATTAGCTTGCCTCAACTCTCATGGAAATAAATGGTCGAGGAAATCTCCCTAAAAACACTCCCATGTCCTAGGGACCATGTCCCTAGCTCTAGACTCCTTCCATTGCGTGAACCAGATATGAGCCACGTCCTTTAGCTGATAGGATGCAAGCTCAACACTCTCAACTCTGGCAACCTGCATCACCTCAAAGATCTTATTCACTTCATCCACCAAGCTAAGCGGGTCCGCACCCACCTTCGAACCCCAGAACTCTGGTGGGTTCATATGGATGAAATCTCGAACTTGGGTTGTCGCCCCACCATGAGGGTGAACGGGAATAAGAGCCTGTTAATTGTCTTGGGCAGCCATATTCTGAGCCAATAGGTGGATCGCATTCTGAAACTCCACATTCGTGCCCATGAGGGACGGAACTGGAGGGACAGCATCCCGAGCGGCTCAGGGAGGCATAGCAGATCGAGAAGGCATAATCTGAAATGCAACAAGAATGGATTAGGGGAGTAACATAGTTAACTCTATCGCATGATATTGATCATGAAGGAAGTGAAGTTTTCTTTAACACCTAATATCTTCTATCTCATATGTGTGGCGTGCTTCGCACACATGAAAGAGACTCTACTCGATGTGGCTTTTAGACATCCTAGGACTCTTGAACCTGAGTCTCTGATACCAAGTTTGTCACGCACAGAGGTTACTCCCTAGATGTAATATGGGATCCAGAACACGAGTGCTCCATCCCTTGGTCATAGCACACTCAGAAATCAAATCAAGAAACATAGCGAAAGCATATTAGTTAAAGATAGGAAGCAATAACTCTAATAAGAACAAGTCTAAGAAGTACCAACTCCATACAACAACAAACAAGTCTAGCTATGTCTGAAGCCTCTAAACTATCATAAGAGCTTATCGGACAAGACACCAACTAGCTCGAGAAATTCAAAGGAAATAACATAGGAGAAATAGGTCTAATATTTGAACTCAGATAATGAGGTCTCACCACTAGAAGCTGGTAATCTGGTGATATCTAGCCACGAGTGTGAGGGAACAAGCCTGAATGTGCATCATCAAAGGATGCAACGCAAGGTATGGGTCAGTACTATAGGATGTACCGAGTATGTGAGAGATGTATGAAAATAATGAAAACATGCTCAAAACATGTATAAGAACTTAGTTCATGCATAAATAAAGTTTCATGGTAAATGTCATAAGTTGAATAGAAAATCCTGAAATAAGAGTCAAAACTCAAAGTACATATCATAAGTTCAAATAAGTCAAAAGCTTACATACGGGAGTTTCTTATAACCGATAATAGACCATGTGAGCTATATGAAATCTAACTATATAACCCTAGCTAACAAAGCTGACTCGAATCCTGCCAAGGAACGAGTCACCATACCCAACTATATAACCCTAGTTGGCAAAGCTTCCCTAATGCCCGCTAAGACACATGACACCATAATCAAGATGTGGATCCACTCTCATAAGCCCATAGGGCAAATTATAACCTACGCTGCCAATGTAGTTTTGGACTTGGGTAATCGAACCCTCATTGCTCGGTGCTAAATACTACTCCCAAAATATACATATAGCTCATAAGTTCATGAAGGTATAATCGAATATCAAATCTCTTTTGAAAAGCATGAAGACACATCAGGTACCATGCAATTCTCATATCATAAATTCTTGAAGTAAAGCATAGCCATAACTCGAATGATCCTTTTCTTTCTAATTTCATACTTGAAGAATAAGGCATGTAATTTCATAAATTCACAAAGTCATGATGTCTACTCATGTCTAATTTCACTTCAAAACATGCAATTCTATAAAATTATGCTAGAAATCAACTTTAATACTTGGGATTTTAAACCCAATAAAGGAATAATGATCAAATAATGTACAAGTAATAAGAAACCATGAATTTGAAAATAGAAATTGATTTCACAAAATATCGCCAATTTAGATCAAAACCCTAATTTCACAAGTTCATAATTCAAAATAAGAATTGGGGATTTTGGGCACAAGGGGGAGAGGAACCTATTGTAAATACCCACATACCTTGATTGAAGCTATCTCACTTGAAATTGAAAAGATTTAGGAGACTTGAACTTGGAGCTTGAGACCTTGAGTTTGAGAGAAATCTTTTCCTTTTTGGGAGTTGAATAAAGATTTGAGAAGGGACTTAGGCTAATGAGCGTGACAACCCTCCTAGAAATAGCCAAAAAGACATCATTTAGAAGTTAAAAGGGTGGGAAATAACTAAAATACCTCTGGAACATAATTAGGAAAAAACTATTAAAAGTTAACTTTCAAGAATCACGGGCGGATTTCACGAGCCGGAGAATAAACCACGAATCGTGGTCTCCATCCGTGGTTCCTGACCAACTAGACAGCCTACAGAAGGTAAACCACGAGTCAACAGGATGACTCATCGATTGAACGATGAGCCGTAGACTTGAACCATAGTTTTTGGGAAACATGAAATCCTCTGAATCAAGTTCTACAAGTTACAGGACGGTCTGTAGTTCAACTACGGGCCGTAGAAACCATTCATCATCCCTGAAGGACTTGGTAGGTCTCAGCTCAAGTTTCATGAGTCAACAAAATGGTCCATTATTCAAACTACAGTCCATAGACTAGACTCGTGGTTCCTGGGAACTTAGGATTTTTCAGAGATTTCAATTTAGACAGCTGAATCAATTTCTGGGGTTTTACATAATTTTAGCTCCAAAAACCTCTATATTTCACATGGTCATTCCTTAACAATGGAGGATTATATATTTCTTGTCCGTGCTCATTCTTGGCTTCTTAAATTGGTAAGTTGCTTTGTTAAATTCTGATTATTTCCATTAATTTCCCTCTTTGATTTCTCTAGTTTGTTGGCTGTTTTGAGCCCTTATCATTGGTCAAATCTGCTCAAATTTTGAGCATGATCTTCCGAGAATATGGGGAACATTGTGGTGTTTTTAATTTCCAGTTCAGGTTGCAGGGCCCATGGGCCTCCTTTTGACCCAGATTTTGACCCGGCTTAATTATTAGCAATATGGTTACCATTATCTTCATATTGACATGTAGAGTATTGTTATGGTAGTGTGGCTTCTTGCAGATGCTTCTTGGGGGAGATTGGCTCCGATCGTGTGGATTTTGCATGCGTGCTCGGCTTTTCGGTAGGTTATGGTTTACTTATTTATAGACTTTGCTCTTGTAAGGTGTAAGTATAATGAGTTGCTAATGGTTGGTGGGATCTTGTGGTTTGGATACAATTCTGAGTAGGCATATTAGTCCTTCTAGGTGATTTAGGGGCCTTAGAATAGATTCTGGCTAACAATCCTTAGTATAGGTTGTAGCTCTTTCTGTAAGACATAGTGTAGGCGGTGAAATATCTTTGGGATTTGGGTTAGATGTGTTATCTTAGTTTAAGCTACTTGCGGTCGGGTTTATTTGAATAGGGAGCCTTAGCATAGAATTAGACGAGGGCTCGTGATAGAGTAGTTGTTACCGTTGTTTTAATATTTATTGTTCCTGCTCGTGTTGTGTTCTTATTTATCTTATACTTGTGGGCCTGAGGCCGTGGATGCTGGATTGGCAGGAGCCCAGGTAAGTGTGGTTGCACTTTGCTTAAGTTTTGTTTTGTTGTACGCTTTATGCTTAGTTCCTGTTAGTTGATTACCTTAGGCAGGTCCCTTTAGGGTTGGTAGTTAGTGTAGTGGTTCCCTTTAGTATTTGTTCTAGAATAGGTGGCCTTAGCACTCGTTGGGGTATAGTTCGTGGTAGAGTAATTTCTTACTTGGCATTCTAGTTGTTCTTATCGTGTTATCTTCCTGTGTTTGGTCATTATATGAGGATTTGTAGGTTTGAGGCCATGTTTTTGAGCTAGCCGGATCCCAGGTTAGTGTGATATTGATATGAATGGTGAAACGCCCTATCTTGGTGGAGCTGTGTGCATCGACTTGTATTCCTAAATACATTTGAACTGATTAATTTTCATCCCCTTTCGCATATATTTGGGTTGCTATATGATTTGTCGGGAATTGAATGTCTTGGTGGTTTAATAAGGAAACTCTTATTTTAAACTAATGGTTTTTAAATCAAGGAAAGATTTCACTGCTTTGATTGGAGCTCTAGGAGAAGCATCCTACTATTATCACTGTTTTGGTTAATAAAACGGGAAAATGGCTTCTTTTACTATAAAACTGGTGTTACTGGAGGGGGATACATCATCTCCTCACTGATTTTTAAGTTGGGAAAATACTACACTTTTCATGCGCTTGGTGTGAAAGATGAACCTTACTTTCCTTTGATCCATTGGTTGGTAGTTGATAAGCTCTGCGGCCCTATTTGCATACGTTCAGGGTTTTTACTTGTGGTATTCATTTATATTGATAAGCCCCGGCAGCCCATGAGAATACTCTGGTTTTTTCCTCTGATTATACTTGGATTGTGTTTCACGGTTGGTATTGATAAGCTCCATTGGCCTGCAAGGACATTCCAGGTATTGTGGTATGGTGTTGGTTGGTAAGCTCCGGTGGCCCGTGAGGTGACTCAGAGTTTCATTTATCATTACATTGTCCAAATTTCGTGGCATTCATTTCACATCGCATATTATGGTATTCCTTTGCATATCTTTACTATCAAACTTTGTGTATAGTTGGCTTTCTTTATTGTGTGCACCTTTAAGACTCGGGGAATTCCGATTGGGTTATAGCAGGATTATTGCTTTATGCCTTTTGTGTTGTTACGGTATCTCTCCTTATTATCTAGGTTTGACCTTATTATTTCCTTCTGACCCTTCTTTCTTACCCTTAGGTTATATTCGCTTTTTGTTTTGTTTATATCTTATTTGAGCTCCGTCGGTCGATGATGCCTACTGGGTACCGCATGTTTTGGTACTCGTACTACACTTCTGCATCTTTTTACTGATGTAAATCTTAGTACGATTTATCATTGTTGATTTTTATCCTCGTGCAGAGTTGCTGACTAGAGACATTGGGTGAGCTCTTGGCAATCAGAGTTGATCCACCTCCCTCTACTTTTGGACTAGTGTACTATTGTACTTTTGGAGACTGTTCTGTATTTTATTGTACCTGTTTAGCTCATCTAAGTTGTAGTAGCACTTGTACCGACTGACACTAGGTCTTATTTTATTCTCTTCCCTCTCTATTATTTAGGCTTATTTACTGATAAGTCGGTAATATACCAACTTATTGAGCCTATATCCATGAATTATTGCTATATTTTGAATCGATTTAGAAGTTCTTATGGCCTTTATTGATGTCTATGCAGGTACTTTGGATAGAAGAGAAAAAACAAGGATATGTACCCAAAAAGTGCCAAAAAGGAGCTAAGTGTGAAGAGTTGAGAAAAGCTGGAGAATATGCCAGGAGGTGCGCTGGCTGTGCGACATGCACAAGCCGATGCGCGGTTCACACCTTCTCCACATGAAGCTGCAAAGATGACTGAAGATTCTGCTAAGGAGTGTGATCGCCATGTGATGCGCATATTCCATGGTGCGAAATGCACCACCTTTGCACAAAGCTTACCTATGCGGATGAAGTCACTGGTCAATCTGAAGCAGGTGTGCGATGCGCACACTGCAATGTGTGAACCGCACGTCGCATCGCACACCACCCGGAGGGCAAATTTGTCCTAAATTTAAGTGACGATTTGGGAACATATTAAAGGCAATTTTAGGCTTATTGTGTATATACAATTTTTGCAGGGAATTTCAGAGAGAGAACTGGGAGATATTTTTAGCTTGTAAACATTTTCTCCATCTCCATTGAGAGAGGGTTTTCAATCCAATCTTTTGGTTAACAATTTGTGTGCCTAATTTGACTCTAGAACTTGAGAATCAACTACAATGGATGGGAATTTGATTTACCCAGCCGGTATATCTTCTCCCCCTTCTATGAGTGGCTAATTTCTCTTGTCTAGGGGTGTATTAATGATGGGTGCTTAGCTAATGAGTGTGGGTGTTGTTAATTCACTATTATAATTGCTTATCTGATATGGGTCTAGTAATTTCACCATGTTTTAATCTAAAATTTGTGGTTGCAAACATGAATTTACCTTACTTGGCTATGTAATTGCTAGAGAGAGAATTTTGTAGTTGTGGATATGAAATTACTAGTGGATACTTGAGAATTCACTTAGATTAGAGGCTAGACATAGCTACAATCGCTGAATCTCCCATTTAAGGGTTCGAGCTAGATATAGGATGACCTCTCCAAGCAAATATTGGTTGGTTATTTAGCACACAAAATAATGTTCTAACCGAAATCATTGGATATATGGATGTTGATCGAGAGATAACATTCAACACCCATAACCAACGCTACCCATGTCAATAGGTGAAAATGTAAGTGAATTAGTGATTACCCTATCCTATAGTGAATGCCCTATCGGAAATGCACCCCTAGTCACTAGTTCTCATTGGTACACCCATTTTGATTTTATTTCTTTTTATTGAATTGAGTTAGTAGTGAAAACTTTCCCAATTCCCCCCATTTTATTGCTTTGGTTTTGTTGAACAACTACTCTCACTTTGAAATCGCTTCACACATTCTCTCACTAGCTAAGTCAGGTCCCTTGGTATGACCCCGACATCCGTTGGGAGATTATAAATTTTATTTTGACTATGCGATCGTCGTGGCCTCCTACTTGGAGGGAACGATTTAAGTGTTTATCATTTACCTCATCTTCCACTGTTTATTGATATTTCTTCCGCTTTTGGGTTCTTACTTCTGTTAGCCCGTTAATTATAGTTCCAGGCTAAGGGTTGACTTACCTAATGGTGGGTTATAGTAGGTGCCATCACGATTTAATTTTTGGGGTCATGACAAGGTTAAAGAAGGAAGTGTACGAATGCCTTTCATCCTAACAAATCATCAAATTGCAGATATTTTCACAAAAGGCTTGTTTAAACCAAAATTTGAAATTCTTGTAAGCAAGTTAGGCATGATAGACATTTACATTCCAACTTGAGGGAGAGTATTGATGTGTGAATATTTAACTATGATTAGGTATGATTTTGTAGGATCTAAATTGATCTAATAAAATCAAATATGATATGCTATTATATAGTTTAGGAAATTAGATCATCCCTTGATTCTAAAATCTCCTAGAATCAAGGGATCTGATTGCTAGTTTGTTTACTTTTCTCTATGATATATTTGTACCTTTACAAATGAATAAGATTGTACAATTTTGGTACCAAAACTTACCCTTTTGTTATTTCATAGTACGATATTGTTTCCAAGCTTAGGTATCATTTGGATGTAGAACTAGAATCCTTTATGAATTTGACTATTTCTTTGCATCTAGAAATTTTATTGTCTTAAACCATCAATAGGAATTAGGCACTTTCCTAAACCCAAAAAAGGATTGTTGTCCTATCATCTCTAATGATGGGCCAATATGGAAGTATTTTAGGAAAGGGTTTTTTTGTTGTATGAGAAAGAGTTCCATATAAATTATGGGTTCATAGTGTAATGACCCTTTCAGTCATTCCTGCATTTACGCTTTCTTTATACTGTTAGATCTTGCCTGTAGCGGGCCCAAGTCATCATGGCTTGTTGGGACCAGTGGTTCGGTACCCTGGCTGTTTGTGTGGTCTTTATGGCTGATTCCCTGTTTTAGAGCTTGAACTTAGAATATCATTAAATTTGGTTAATATTCTTGGTAAACGTGCTTGAAATTGAATTATGATAGTTTCGTTAGATCCAGAGCATGGATTTTGGTCTAGTTAGACCCTTGGCCTGGGTCTGGGAGCTTTCGATTTGGTTTTGGGTTGGTTTTTATGTTTTCTAGCCAATTGAACTTGAAAGTTTGACTTTGATCAATATTCGGAGAAGAAGGTCTTGTACGGAATTTTTGTCAGTGCTGTTAGTTTCAGAATGTTGACATTGGGCTAGGGGGACCTTTGGTTTGGGTCCCGAGGCTTCCAAATTAATTTTTGGGTATTGAGTTTTGCTTTGGTAAAAGGTTGGTTTTTGGCGTTGTGCCCACTTTTTGTTAAACCGACCCCCATTGGGATTTCAATCAATTTCGTTGAGTCCAGAATGCTGTTTCTGGTATGCTAGAATAGTTTATTTACGTGCATGGGGTCTCGGATGAGTCTTGTAGGCACATTCAGAGACTTTTTCCCCTTTGGTTTTCTATTGGTTGATGTTGTAGGTGAAGACCTATGGCCTTAATCCCAACCATGAAGGAAGCCATCGCGATTGCAATGGTCTGCCTCATTGGCCATCTCGACCGCGAGGGTCCCTTCATGCGATCATGATGAAGGGCCTGTGCACCAGCTTCCTTTGCTCTACGTAATCGCAGGATCCTTCCTCGCGATCGTGATGAACCCTTTCCCCTATTATTCTTTGCGACCGCATGGCTAGTCCTCGTGATTGCAATGGTCTAGCCAGCATGGTCCCTTCGACTGCATGGGGTCCCTTTGCAATCGCGAAGAAGGACCCTTGGACAATATATAAACTCCCACCTTCGTTTTCAACACTTCAAATTTTCCCAACCTCCATTGTTATCAGTCCAAGCTCCACAAAACATTATATTACTTCAACTCTTGGTTCTAGGGTGTGATTTTCTTGGCCTTGATCGTTCCTCCATCATAATTATAAGTTTTTTTATCCATTTAATTTCTGTATTTCTCCACTTGAATTTGCTTAAGTTGTTCCTATAGATGGTAGGATATTTTGAGCCTTTCCCTTGGTAAATATCTTCTATTATTCTGAGCATGCACTAATGGGAGTGTGGTGATCATCCTGCGCTCTTTCATTTCCAGCTTTGGGTTAGAGGGCCCACGGGCCCGCCGGTGACCCGAATTTTGACTCAGCTATAATTATAGTAATATGGGTATCCTTAGCTTCATTTTAATGTGTAGTTTATGTTTATGATGGTTTGATTTTGTTTTGGAGCTTCTTGGAGCGGTTCGGGCTTGGATATCATTGTTCTAGCAGGTTGTCATCGTACGACAGGTAGGTTACGATTTAACTCTTCTAGACTTTACGTATATAGGCTATAATTGTACTAATTAGCATCCTTAGATTGGTACCAAATAACTCTCAAATGACACTCTTCATTATGGAGGTGATGGCGATCGTTAAGCAAACCAAAATTTATATTACCCGTAGGGAGTCGGGGTCGATCCCATAGAGAATGGTAGCTTAGCCAATGAGATTGTAGAAAGGACATCACAACAAGAGTAGATTGTCCAAACAACAAATAATGTAAAAAGGGGGGAATTAAGAATCTGTCACAATTCTATTCCAAACCAAACAATAAAGTAAATGCGAGGTGTAAACAAGAGATAGGACGATTAGGGATGTGCTTTTGATGGGACTCAAATACGGGTCTAGGTACTTAGTTAAATTCGTAAATTCTCACTAAACAACATAGGTAGCATTGGTTTTAAGCATGAATGTTAATCTTTTGATCTCACAATCATTTATCCAACGGTCTTTGTTCAAGCACCATTGTTTAGGTATAAACCAACCAATATAGGCTTGGGGAGGTCACACTATCTCTAGATTAGACTCTTAAATGGGTGTTTTTGGTGAATTGAGCTATTTCTAGCCTCAATCTAAGTGGAATCCCAAGTACCCACTAGCAATTTCACATCCAAAATTATGAACCCCTTTCTCAAGCAAGAACATAATCAAGTAAATTAAATCAATGTTTGCAACCACCAATTTTGGAGTTAAAATATGGTGAAATCATTAAACTCATGTCATATTATCAATTATATACACAAATAAGCAAGATCCATACTATCAAGTACCCATCATCAACACATCCCTAAACAAGGAGATTTAGCCACTCATGCTAAACAAAGAAGAAAATATACCCATAGAGAAATTCAAATTCCTTTTTATTAATTGTAGAAAAAATCTAATATCCAAGCTCAAATTTATAAGTCCAAGGTTGAAGATGGAGAGAATAGAGTGAAACCCTCTATCTTGCCTTGGGAGAGAAACTTGCTTCAAAAACTAAAAACTATGAAAAACTATGCCTAAGTTGGGTTTTAGAATGTTCCCAATTCGTCATAAAAAAGTGGACAAAATTTCCCCTCAAGAGTTGTGCGCCGTGACGTGCGATTTTGGCTTCGAGCCTACTATTGATGGTTTTCTAAACTTTGCATCGCCTCGAGGTCTCATTTTCGGTAAAAAATGGTTATAAAATGGTTTGGAATTGTTTTCATGGATCTTCTTTGGTTAAAAGAGTTAAAAGGATGATTTATCACTAGTTTTAGTACTGTTGCTAGACTCAGCAGATCCGGAGTGCTAGACATGTTTTCCTAATAGTTTTAAAATGATACTAGATTTAGTCAGACCGAGCAACAGATTGGTTTTACTACTATTTTAGACTCGGTTATGTCTGATCACCCTTGTTGGGGTTTTTTAGACTTGATTCACTGCTTTAGACCCGGGTATGCATTTTTGAGAGTTGGTTACTTATTTGGATCCGGATACATAACAGACGGTTATACTGAGATTCCGAGATTTAGTATATGGTTGATGACCTCCATGGAACTTGCCGATCTAGACTAGAGGCTGCGAGCTGAGTGTGTCAGAGGAGGGGTATACAGTGTAGTTGAGGTATACAGGTTGTATCCTTGCATAGATCCTACCTACTGGGCCTATAGGCGCTGGAAGAGGTACATACAGGGTTACTGTTCCACTTGGTTTTCACTTTTGCATCATATCATCCATTTGTGTTTGGTTCCACTATTATTTGGTGTTTTCTGAGTGTACGCTCAGATAGTATGGGATGCCAGAGGGTTTGTTTTCACTTGTATGCATTCCTCGGGTGTATGGGCGCCCGTTGGGATTATAGGTAGATTTGTTCTTATTATATACTATTGTAGTACTATTTCATGCCATAAATCTGGTGAATTTTTATGCGATCATTCTTACCTTGTGTGGTTCACTGCTAGCCTATTTATGTTCAGTTACCTTACTTCATTCCCTTTTCTTAAGGTTACTGGTATACCGCCTATTTTCCTAAACTCTTTTATATATTGTTGTTGAAAGGACCCCAGGTGTATTATTATTTCTTTCACTTGTGTTTTGTGGTGTATATGTCTAGTAGCTAACCGAGCATGATTGTCTTCTCCTTGTATTCCTTTTGTGCTAACTTCCATGTACCTATTCCTTATTTCTGTGACTACTTATTTCTTTTCTGCTATATTACTGCTCTTATATCTTATATGCACCTAGTCGGCCTATGATACCTACTAGGTACCTGTTGCTTAGAAATTGGTGCTCATACAACACTCTGCATCTTTCTGGTACAAATCTTATGGGCCATCACCGCTCCTTGGTCACATCTAAGTCCCTATTCAATTGTTCTATTTGGGACGGAAAGAAAAAGATCTTTTGCGATCTCTGGAGACTCATGCGGGCTGAATTTTGGACTATCCGAGATTGAGGTTGAGCTCTTGGCTACCAGATCTTAGCTTTTAGTTCATCTTTTGTATTATGTACTCTTTTACTATTTGGAGACATATGTATATATACTTTTGGATCCTTCATACTCTATTGATATAGTTCTGGCTCTTATACTATGACACTAAGGTTTGGGTTAGATTTAACTTCCGCTTATGTATTCATGTTGCTTATTTCTTTACCTTGTTCCCTTGCTTCCATTTATTTATACTGTTCTTCTGCTTGTTTGTTAGATAGTAGCCCATCACAGACTGTTCTGGGCTACAGGAATCGATTCGCCTATCGGGGGGTTGTAGGTGCCATCATGATAGAGAAATTGGGTCGTGACAACTTGGTATCAGAGCCTAGGTTCATTAGAGTCATTGATATAGGAGCTAATGTCTAGTAGAGTCTTGCGTATTGGGGCAGAGACATCCGTACTCAATCTTTGGGAGGCTATAGTGGCATTTTAGGAAATATTGCCCTCTTCTTGATTCTGTATTGTGCATCTTATCCTTGATGGTTTCTAAAAATCTCACGTATTCTAGTCCATTCTCCCACAGATGGTTTGTACGAGATCATTGGCATCATACAGAGGAGAACCTTCGACCCCTGTGCCCTCGATTCCATCTAGGGGAAAGGGAGGTCACTGAGGTAGAGCTAGGGGATGTGCCCAAGTAGAGGCACTAGTTAGAGCTCTTAGGGTTGAGGTTGAGCCTAAGTATGAGCCCGAGATGGTTCCAGAGCAGCAGACTTTGAACCGGGGGACAACCTAGGTATCACCAGTGCCAACACCAACTTATATGCCAGCTTCAGCCCCAACTCTTTCATCAAATATTCGGGGTTTACTTCTACAGTTGTTGGGTATGATTGAGGGTTAGCCTATTAAGGTAGCACAAACATCTGCTTAGGGAGCAACCCCTGGTGTACAGAGTTCAAGAGCACAACCTGTTACTGCGGCTCCCTGTTCTGAGGTTCTTCTGGTACTATCTATTGCACAGGCTCTTTCTCCTCACCCAGTGATGACAGAGACAGAGAAGAAGGCATTGGTTAGATTCATGAGATTGGCACCCGAGGTTTGCTGGTACACCTGGTAGAGATCCGCATGATTTTATCACTAGTTATGAAGAGATGCTACATCATTTGGGTTTACAAGAGACTTACGGAGTTGGGTATACTACTTATTAGATGGAGAGCCTAGCTAAGTTATGGTGGAGGGCCTAGGTTGCTTACAAACCATCTTCACCTCCTCCATTACATTGGTCAGAGTTCTATAAGGCCTTTATGGCCAAGTTTTTGCCACAGAGAGATAGAGAGCATCGTAGAGAGCAGTTTACTCAACTTATGCAGTGATCTATGACCGTTTCTGAGTATGAGACTTGCTTCCACAAGATTTCTCTATTTGGGGCTATGATCATGCCTATCGAGCCCGATAGAGTCTGTAGGTTTGTTTGGGGATTGTGGATAGAGCTTAGATAGCCAGCTGAGATATTATTTGCTAGTGGTCGATCATTTCAGTCTATTGCAGACTATGTCCATACCAGGGAAGATTTACATCACCATGATTAGGGGGCCATAGATACGAGGCCTCGACACTAGGGTAGCTATAGTGGTTTCCATCACAGTGGTAGAGGCTCAGGCCAGTGGGGTTGAGGTTATCGGCCACACTAGCACTAGGGTTAGTCTATCGATTAGTTCAAGCTTTGCTTTAGGCTTTTGGTAGTTCTCAGTTTGAGCAGGGTCAGTGTAGCTAATAGGGTTATGGTGGTCAGCCTCTAAGGGGTACATCTTCTGGGGCATCAGGCCATGGTGGCCACACGGGTGAAGCTAGTTCATCCAGGCAGGGTCGGCCGTCAGGGCCGTGTTATGAGTGCAAAGTCTTTTGGCACTATGCTAGAGATTGCCCCTAGTAAGGAACAATTCAGCAGGCTCAGCCTATCCATGCAGTTCAGCCACCGGCTAGAGAGGGTGGTGGTCAAGCTAGAGGTTGTGCCCAGAATGGAAGGACAGGTGGTAGGGATAGTGGTTGGTCATGTTTTTTGTCGTCTTCAGTTTTATGGAGTCCCTGGGAGACTGGAGGCAGAGGCCTCAGATGCTCTGATCACAAGTATGATTTTTATATACTGTCAGTCAGCTTTGGTTTTATTTGATCCTGAATCTACTTGCTCGTATGTTTTTGCCTACTATTTGCCTTGTTTGGGGTTGGCTAGTGAGCCATTATCTATTCTTGTATCTATTTTGACCCCTGTAGGAGATTCTTTAGTAGTGGATCAGATTGTGAGATCCTGTGTCGGTGATTTTATAGACTTGGGGATATTTGATGATTCTTGATATGTTAGACTTTGATGTGATTCTGGGCATATACTGGTTATCCCCTCACTGTGTGGTTTTGGGTTACTATGGAAAGACCGTTACCATAGTTGTGCCTGAGACATCCCCAATTATATAGCAGGGTTCTTTTAGTTGTGCGTCATCTGGGATCATCTCTTGTCTTCTAGCTAGGAAGTTGATTTCTCATGGGTGGTTAGCTTATCTAGCATATTTCTGAGATGCTAGTGCCAACCCTTTTTCTTTTGAGTCGGTTCCTATGGTTAGAGATTTGCTATATGTGTTTCCAACCGACCTACCAGGCCTTCCACATGAGAGAGATATTTAATTTGCTATCGAGTTAGAGCCGGGCACCAAGCTTATTTCCATTTCTACTTACCGTATCGCTCCAGCTAAGTTAAGAGAGCATAAGGAGAAGCTTCAGGATTTGTTAGCTAAGGGTTTCATTGGGCTGAGTGTGTTTCCTTAGGGTGCTCATGTTCTGTTTGTGAAGAAGAAAGATGGGTCAATGCGGATATGTATTGATTATCGGCAGCTGAATAAGGTGATCGTGAAGAATAAGTATCCGATGCCGCATATAGATGAATTATTTGATCAGCTTCAGGATTTAGTCGTGTTTTTGAAGATATATTTGAGGTTCGGCTACCATCAGTTAAGGATTAGGGCGGAGGACATCCCTAAGACAACATTCAAGACACGTTATGGCCACTATGAGTTCCTGGTGATGTCTTTTGGGTTGACTAATGCCCCACAACCTTCATGGACTTGATGCACAGGGTGCTTAGCCTTTACTTGGACTCATTTGTGATAGTTTTCATAGACGGCATCCTAATATACTCAAGGAGTAGAGATAAGCATGAGCAAAACTTGAGGGTTATACTCCAGACTTTGAGAGATCATCAGCTTTATGCCTAGTTCTTAAAGTGCGAGTTTTGGCTTGAGTCAGTTTTATTCCTAGGGCACGTGGTGTCTAAGGATGGGATTAGAGTGGACCCGAGGAATATTTCAGCATTTCGTGATTGGTCGAGACCTACTAATCCTAATGAGGTTTACAACTTGGTTAGGTTAGCAGGGTACTACAGGAGGTTCATCGAGGGGTTTTCATCCATAGAAACACCTTTGACTATGCTGAATAGGAAGGATGTCCCATTTTGATAGACAGATCAGTGCGAGGATAGCTTTAAGAGGCTTAAGGCTTTTGGTTGACTTCAGCTCCAGTGTTGACTTTCCAATTTGAGGGTCAGAGTTTCTCAGTATATTATGATTCTTCTGGGGTTGGTCTTGGTTGTGTGTTGATGCAGCATGGTCGTGTGATAGCTTAGGCATTGAGACAACTAAAGGTTCACGAGTGCAACTACCCCACTCATGACCTGTAGTTTGCAGAGGTAGTCTTTGCGCTCAAGATTTGGAGGCATTACCTATATGGGGTTCATTTTGAGATCTTCACTGATCACCATAGTCTTCAGTACAGCATGAGTCAGCGAGAGCTGAACTATAGGAAGAGGAGATGGAATAAGTTACTAAAGGACTATGACATCACTATTATGTATCATATGGACAAGGCAAACGTGATAGTGGATGCCTTGAGTCAAAAGATAGTGAGTATACGCAGCCTAGCTTCACTTTCAATTTAAGAGAAGCCATTGGCTTTGGATATCCAGTCCTTAGTTTACCATTTGGTTAGGCTTTACTTGTCAAATCCTAGCAGAGTTTTATCCAGTATTAAGGTTCGTTATACCTTTGTTGATCAGATTCAGAGCTGTCAGTTTAAGGATCAGCAGTTGTATGACCTTCGTGATCAACTAGTTTGGGGTAAGGGCAGTCGGGCTACTTTAGATTAAGATGGTGTTCTGAGGTTTGATAGTCGTCTTTGTGTTCTGAGAGTTGATGATTTGATTCAGTTGATTATTTCAGAGGCACATTATTCTATATATTCTAGCAATCCTGGAGCAACCATGATGTACAAAGATTTGAGACAGCTTTAGTGGTGGAGAAATATCAAGTTGGATATAGTGGAGTTTGTATCTCGGTGGTTAAACTATCAGCAGGTTATGTTCGATCACATGAGACCTGGTGGTTTGATGCAGTGACTTCCCATTCCTAACTGGAAGTGGGAAGGGATTACAATAGACTTCATAGTTGGGTTGCCACGTACTTATTGAGGGTTTGACTCTATTTGGGTGATTGTTAATCGGCTGACTAAGTCAGCGCACTTCTTGCCGGTCCAGACTACCTACATTGCAGAGAAGTTAGCTCAGTTTACCTTTGTGAAATTGTTCGGTTGCATGGGGTCCCACTTTCTATCATTTCAGACCACGACACTCAGTTCACATCTCAATTTTGGAGGGCGATTCAATGAGACTTGTGTAAAGAGGTTCAGCTTACTACCGCATTCCACCCTCAGACAGATGGCTAGTTCGAGAGGACTGTTCAGGTCTTGGAGGACATGCTTTAGGCCTATGTTCTTGACTTTGGAGGTTCTTGGGATCAGTGTGTGCCTTTGGCTAAGTATGATTATAATAATAGTTTCCATTCGAGCATTGGCATGTCACCTTTCAAGGCCTTGTATGATAGGCATTGCAAATCGCCGATTGGTAACTTTGATGGTTTGGAGTCTATGCTGCAGAGTACAGACTTGCTTTATGATTCCTTAGATAGAGTCCCTGTGATCCAGGACAGGCTTCGAGCAACCCAGAGTAGGCAGAAGAACTATACTAATCATAAAATTTGTGCCTTAGAGTTTAGTGTTGGTGACATGGTATTCCTCCGTGTATTGCCCATGAAGTGCGTAATGAAATTTGGAAGATAAGGCAAGCTTAGCCCCAGTTATATTGGGTTGTGTAAGATCCTTTAGAGAGTTAGTGGTGTTGCCTATCA
Organism: Jaltomata sinuosa; assembly: GCA_003996215.1. Lineage (NCBI taxonomy): Eukaryota > Viridiplantae > Streptophyta > Magnoliopsida > Solanales > Solanaceae > Jaltomata > Jaltomata sinuosa. The sequence goes on from QJPP01003307.1 coordinate 52,747, forward strand.
GTTAGCTTTGCCTTTGATGTTTTCAGCTATGCACCCAGTATTTCATGTTGCGGCGGTATGTTCCAAATGAGTCTCATGTATTGCAGTGGGATTCACTTAAGTTGGATGAGAGTTTAGCCTTTGTTGAGAAGCCAATTGTTATTCTGGTTAGAGATGGCAGGAGGTTGTGATCTAGGGAGATTCCGGTTGTTAAGTTTTAGCGGAGGCACCGTCCAATCAAGGAGGCTACCTACGAGATTGAGAGAGAAATACGGGCTCAGTATTCACAGTTATTTGAGGCTTTAGGCACTCCTTTCTTATTGACTTTCGAGAATGAAAGTCCTTTTTAGTAGTGGATGATGCAATGACCCTTCCGATCATTCTCACAATTATGCTTTGTTTGTACTGTTAGAGCTTTCTCTTAGTGGCCCCAAGTCAATATGGCTTGCTAGGACTTGTGGTTTGGCACCCTGGCCATTTGTGTTGTCTTTATGACTAATTCCCTGTTTTAGAGCCTAAATTTAGAATATCATTGACTTTGCTCAACATTCTTGGTAAACATGCTCGAAATTGAATTCCAATAGTTTTTTTATCTTTGGAGCACGGATTTTGGTCTAGCTAGACCCTTAGCGTGGGTCGGGGATCTTTTGGTTTGGTTTTGTGTTAGTTTTTGTGTTTTCTATCCAGTTGAACTTAAAAGTTTTAATTTGGTCAACATTTGGAGAAGACAGCCTCGGATGGAATTTTCGTCAGCTCTATTAGTTCGGGAATGTTGACTTTGGGCTAGGGGGACTTTTGGTTTGGGTCTGAGGCTTCCAGAATCATTTTTGGGTATTGAGTTTTGCTTTGGTAAAAGGTTGGTTTTTTGGGCATTGGGCCCACTTTTCATTAAAATGACCCCCGTTGGGCTTTTGGTCAGTTCCTTTGAGTTTGGAATGCTTTTTCTAGTACATTGGCATAGTTTATTTGTGCACATGGGGTCCCAGATGACTCCTGTGGCCCATCCAGAGACTTTTTCCCTCTTTGTTTTTCTACTGGTTGTTGTTGTAGGTGTAGAACTATGGCCTTAATCGTGATCATGAAGGAAGCTATCGCCATCGTGATTGTCTACCTCATTGGTCATCGCGACCACGAGGGTCTCTTTACGCGATCACGATGAAGGGCCTTTGCACCAACTTTCTTTGCTCTATGCGATTGTGAGATCCTTCTTTGCGACTATGATGAATCCTTACCCTTCCTGTTCTTCACGATCATGTGTCTAGTCCTCACGATCATGATGGTATAGCTAGTGTGGTCCTTGCGACCGCATGGGGTCCCTTTGTGATCGCAAAGAAGGACACCTGGGCAGTATATAAACACCCACCTTCGTTTTCAACACTTTAAATCCGCCCAACCTCCATTGTTATCAGTCCAAGCTCCCCAAAACATCATATTATTTCAATTCTGGTGCTAGGGTGTGATTTTCTTGGCCTTGATCGTTCCTCCATCATAATTGTAAGTTTTTTATCCGTTTAATTTCCGTATTTCTCCTCTTGAATTTCCTTAAGTTGTTCCCATAGATGGTAAGCTGTTTTGAGCCTTTCCCTTGGTCAATTTCTTTTATTATTCTAAGCATGCACTCGCGGGAGTATGGTGATCATCTTGTTCTCTTTTATTTTCAGCTTCTGGTTACGGGGCCCACGAACCCGCTGGTGACCCAAATTTCAACTCGAATATAATTATAACAATATGGGTATCCTTAGCTTCATTTTAATGCATAGTTTATGTTTATGATAGTTTGATTTTGTTTCGAAGCTTCTCAGAGCGGTTTGGGCTTATACATCATCGTTCTAGCAGCTTGTCATCGTCGAATGATCTGTGAAGACACGTGTGGATTGACTTTTGGACTATCCAGGACTGAGAGTAAGCTCTTGGCGACTGGAGCTTAACTTTTAGTTCATCATTTGTATTATGCACATTTTTACTATTCGGAGACATATGCTTATATACTTTTGGATCCTTTGTACTCTATTGATGTAGTTCCGGATCTTATACTATGATACTAGATTTTGAGTTTGTCTTAGCTTCCGCTTATGTATTTCTGTTGATTATTTATTTACCTTGTTCCCTTGCTTTCATTTATTTATACTATTTTTCCATTTGCTTGTTAGATAGTATCCCATTACTAACCATTCCGGGCTTCGAGGATCGGTTCGCCTACCGGGGGTTGTAGGTGCTATCATGATTGAGAAATCAGGTCATGACACATAGGAAGCTGTTGTTTGTATTTTTCATTCTAAAAGGTGATCAGTTTATTATCTTCAATGTTCTTATCTACTGTACTAATCAAAATGAAGTTTTTATTCAATTTTATAATGGATCTACAGAAGTGGGTGACCCAAGTCTAAGTTCAAATAGAAAGGATAGCCTAATATAGTTATTAATTGGATCTGGATATCAGGTCACTTCTATCTTATAAGCCAGTGTGGTATCTTTGATGCTAATTCGTTTGGTTGGAGGTTAGAGTTCTATGTTTGGTTGAGTTATAATCTATATGATTTGGCTAGATATATTTTACTTGCACAAGGCACTGTGCTTTCATCATTCAATGGTGGAGATAATAAGAATGTGCAATCTCCTTTTTACCATTCTTGTCATTGTTACTTATTCAAGCATTTTCTTGAAGTATCCATAATGCCTTCTAATCTATTTCAGGTCGTTCGATAACTGCTGACAGTGGGAAGAAGAAAATCCTGCTCTTGAAGGGGATGGAAAAATAAGGTCCTAGTGTATGTTTACATCTTTTGTGGCAGGAGGAGGAATTTTTTCATCTTGACCATCTTTAATCGGGGACTTGGAAGAGATGAGGTGGAGGAGGGGAGGGGGGTGGAGGGGGCAAAGAGAAATAAGCACCGAAGGGCATTGACACTCCTTTGTCTCTATCCCAAGGAAAATGATATAACATGTGCAGAATGGTTTCCATTTTATTGGTAAAGCAAACTGAGATACAAGAGATATTAGAGCATGTGAAGGATTTCTTAGATCAACACCATTTAGTTTGAATGACTAAAGTCATTTGCTGTGTTGATTCTCAATTTGTTACTACCAACAATTTTTAGAGTTGCTATGATCACATGTTCATAGAATTTGTTGTAGCCTTCTTCTGTATTGATTTGTTTGCTATTCTCTTGAGGTGGAAGAATCGATGAGTATGTCCCATTTCTGTTGGCTTTGTCTTCTCTAAATAAAAGCATTGCTAAAATATGTTCCATGTGACTGTAATATAGTAATCCATTTATGACAAAATTATGTGGATTACCCTGATAGAGAAAGGTTCCCTTCATGTAATATTGTGCCTGGAGGATGATATACTTGTGTAAACTTCTATATTAGGAAACAAAAGACAGTGATGTTCAAGACATTGTACTGTCCTTATATGGGCTTACTCGCCTGAATGAAAAATTCTGGAGGCATGACATTCTAAAGCTTTTGGATTTTGATGTGATTATCAAATTCTGCATGCTGTGGTTCCCTAGTTAGAGAGAATTTTTTCCTCTGCATAGTTGTTGAAGGGTGTCTTTTTTTCACCTGCTACATTATGTCACAAGACATAACACATCAATGTCATCTCAGGTTATTTTTTTAGTTTGTATGTCTGCCATTTTAGACTTACTCTTGTTTCTCTCAACTGTGTAGGATTATGGTGGTTCATTTGCTCAACAGGATGTGTCATCTACTCTCAAGAATTCACCTAGTTTATCTTCTCCGAAATAGAACCAGCACCAAGAGTCAAGTGGCAGGAGCATCAGAAGTATTCTTCTAAAGGATGCTCGACAACATCAATCACCATCTCAATCAGAGCATCAAATACCAGATTAGGACACGAGAACTCATCGACCACCAAGTATACAGTTGTTTCGTAAGGATAAAAGTGGAGCTAACGAAGTTAAGATTATTGGAAATGACATGCATGTTGTCCACATTGAGAAGCAAAAAAGACTTTCCAGGAATAGAGATAGGCCTGATCGTGGTGTTTGGGCTCCTCTTCATCGTTCTTATAGCTCACAAGCCAATAATGAATCTTGATCATCTAGTACTCCTCAATCTTCCCATGTGAAGGAGTTTGTTGAAGGTTTCTTCACTTTTATCACTAATAACTATCTCTCTTTGCCAGAGGCTAAGTTTCTCAGACTCGAGTGCAGGTGTCCGATACGGGTGTAGATTTAGAGGTAATATCCTTCATGAGCAAATTTTAAGATTCAGGGATACATATCCAGGTATGGATACGGGTGCAGGGATTTGGCTAAAAATAATTAAAATGTCTATATTATAGTTATAAAACCTAAATTATGAGTTACCATGTAGAAAACTTGAGAAGAAAATATTGATCAAGAGCAGAATCCAGGAAGGATATAAAAGGAAGAGGAGTGACATAGAAATTTCTATAATCAAGGTATTCTATTTTCCTCAAAGTACCAAAAATTGGTCACTTCTTTTCATTGAATCTATCTAGAATTCCCCGTTAATTTTGGTCAAAGTATCCAAAATCACTTGACCAGATTGGGAACGGATCCCACACCCACCTATATCATATCGACACGGGTGCAACACCAAAAATGAAGAGCCCCAACAACTTAGAAAGACTTATATTCTCAAAATCTTCTGATTGGAAAATAAGCTCTTACGGATCGTTTGGTCTGCTGGACAAGCAAGGATAGTCTTGGGATAAAAATTTAGTACTTCTTATCCCTTGTTTGATTACTTGTTCCGGAATAAGTTATCCCTATTTGACTAATAGTACTGACATTAGTTATCTCGGGATAAAATAATGAAAATGATAAAAATACCCCTGAGGTCCCTTAAACCCTTTTTCTACTAAATAAGGTGGAAGGTATTTTGTAAACAAACAACTTCTTAGAAATTATAGAATGCATGTTATTTTTTGATAAAACAAACCAAACTGTCAATAACAAATAACGCCAGGATAACTAATTCCAATATAACTTTTCTTCAAATCAAATGACCCATTAGTGTTTGTTTGGAAACCACAGTACCTAGTAATTACTCAATATAGTAATTACAAAGTCTTGGTTGATTCTCGTGTAATTCCCCATGTCATGTTTGGTTGCACAAGTGTAACTACATACTTAGTTTTTTCTTAATTTTGAAATAACAACAACATACCTCGTATGTTCCCACAAAGTGGGGTCTGGGGAGGGTAGTGTATAAGTTAATTATTTTTATTTATTATAAGTATTTAAAAGGCTTAATCATAATCTGCCCCTTAAAATTGTCTGAATATTCCATTTAACACTCGAACTAAGCCTTGTTTCAATTAAACACCTCAACTCCTAAGTAAGTGTTTCAACTAGACATTTTTGGTTCAAAATTTGCAATTTTTATTCATCTATTAGGTAGTTAAGTTAACTATATAAAATGTGTCATTTCCTTTAATTATACGCATTCGCCTGAATAAGCCTTAAAATCTTAGGCATTTTCTACTTGAAGTTATTGCGTATAATTTTAAAAGATGGCATATTTTATGTGCTTGACTTAACTATCTAATAGATGAATGAAAATACACACAATTATTTAAAAAAAATGTTTTGAATAAGAAGTGTCTAATTGGAACACTTTATTAGGAGTTGAGGTGTTCAATTGGAGTAGGGCTTAGTTCGAGCATCTAAATGAAATATTCTGATAAGTTTAGGGGGCTGGCTATGTATTAAACCTATTTAAAATACATATATTTTTTTGTAAAATTTTAAATAATTATAAATTGGTAACTAATATTGCAAAAAATAATTGGCATGGTTTAGATAAATAATATTTTAACTTGAATTAATTTAAAAATCCCAATAATTAAAAAGTTATGATTTGTTGTATTTTTTAAATTTAGAAGAAAAACAAGATATGAGTTTAGAAAGTAATTTTCTATAATTAATAGAAAATAAAAGAGTTAAAACTACCTATTGAACAGAATACAAATGCTACTTATCAATCTCCTATACAATAAAAACTATATATAACTCATTAAGCCTTAAAAATTATATATGAGACAAATCTTTATCTGGGTCCAGGTGGTGTCAGGCCCAAAGATCACTCTCAGTAAATGTGAGGTCACATCGGTGTGAGCAGTAGATAATATTGAAGCGATTGCGCAAGTGTTAAATCCTATACATATATACTCTACCTACTACTTATTTGGGACTACCTTTGGGAGCTTCCAACAAAGATCTCGAAGTGTGAAATCCGGTGGTTGAGAAAGTCGAAAAGCGGCTAGCGGGATGGCAAGAGGTATCTGTCAAAAAGGGGAAAGGAAGTTTTGAGCAAGAGCACTCTTTCTAGTATTCCTACATATTTCATGTCAATATTGCATACCCCTGGCAATATGATTGAAATATTGGAAAGACTTCAACATAACTTCCTTTGGAACTCTGCGAAAGGCATTAAGAAGTTTCATCTTGTGAATTGGAGAGTTGTCACATCATCAAAGGAGTGGGGAGGGCTTGGAGTGAAAGATCTCAAGGTGTACGATAAAGTTTTGTTAGCGAAGTGGATCTAAATATTTGGGACGGAGGAAAATGCTTTTTGGTGGGGGTGGTAGCGGATAAATATGGTAAAATGGATGGTGGATAGAGGAATAGAAAAGATTTATGTAGACATATATATTTTAAGGTTGGGGATGGAAGTAGGATTAGTTTTTGGACACATAAGTGGTGTTGGGAGATCGAGCCGAAGGAAGCCTTTCTTAGTTTATATCGTGTTTCTTATGGAGAGAGATGACAGTCCAACAAATCTATAGGTATTATGAGGGTGTTATCCACTGGGATTTAAGATTCAGAAGGAACCTTTATAATTGGGAGATAGAAGAATTTCACAATTTGATAGAGTTTTTGTATGGGCTAGACAGACCAAACAACTTGTTAGATGCTTAGAGGTGGCAGGATAGTGGTGACGGCTTTTTCATTGATAGCTCTTTTTATAAGAGTTTGCTAGTGAGAGAGGAAGGTCTGTTCCCATATGATTCCATTTGGATCCCTAAAGAATGAAGGTTTGTTTCTTTGTATGGTTGGCAACATAAGGTGTGATATTAACTACGAAGAACCTGAGAAACAAGAAAATCATCCATGCCAGTTGGTGCTTCATATGTAAAACTGCCGGCGAAATTGTAGCGCAACTTTTTTTGCATTGTAAGATGGCCAGTCGGTTATGGAGAGTGGTCTTAAATTTGCTTGAGATGTAGTGGGTCATGCCGGGTACAGTGAAGGATTATTTGCAAGGTTGGAATCATAAAAGGGGGAAAGCGAACACGAGAGCATAGAGCGTCTCCCCCTTAGCAATCATGTGGGTCGTTTGGAAAGAGAAGAATATGAGGGTTTTTGAAGGTGTGGAAATTGATATTTTAAAATTAAAGACAAGTGTTTTATCCATAGTTTACTTTTGGTGTACTTGTGAGGTCCCAGTTTTGTATAGAGGATTGGATCTCTTTTGTTGAGAACCATATTTTGGTGTAGGTTCTCTTCTGTTGGTATATCTATACAGACCCCCCCGGATGTTAATAAAATTATTTACCTAATAAAATGTCACGACCTGATTTTTTGGTCATGATGGCATCTACAACCCCCCAGTAGGTGAACCAATCCCTATAGCCCAGAACGGTTAGTAATGGGCTACTATCCAACAATTTAGGCAGAAGCACAGTCTAATAAGAGGAAGCAAGGGAACGAGACAAAGAAAATAGATAATGGTAGTATATATATACATATGCGGAAGCTAAACCAAATCAAAAACCTGGTATCATAGTATAAGGCCGGAACTACATATAGGGAGTACAAAGCATCCAAAATAATATATACACACATATCTCCGAGTAGTAAAAGAGTACATAAAACAAAAGATAAACTAAAGCTAACCTCTGGTCTCCAAGAGCTCACCTCAGTCTGGATAGTGCAAAATCTCCAAGCACGACTCACAACAATCTAGCGGCGATAGCCCATACTAAGATCTGCACCAGAAGATGTAGAGTGTAGTATGAGCACCAAATGTGAAGCAAATGGTACCCAGTAGGTATTAAAGGACGAGTGGGCACATATAAGATAAAAGAGAAGTAATGAACAGAATAGAAAACAAATAGTCGCAGAAGGCAACAGATAAGTACACGGAACTAGCCCAGAGGAAAGACATCAGAAAGCAACATACAAGGCTAGCAAGTAAAATATATACACACAGCAGGCACAAGTGAAAGTAAGAAATGGTGCACCTGGGATCGTTGCAATAACAGTATATAGTATGTATAGAAGTGGACGGTATACCGGTAACCTCAAGTACAAGGGAAAGGAAGAGAAAAAATAAAGATAGGTATGCTCAGAAAAGAGGGACAAATAACCAACTTAATCATACCAAACTCAAGAAAGGAACTAACAACCTCAGCATATCCAATCTCATATATATAATCATAACAGGGTGTAGTATAGAGATAAAGTAACAAGCTTCTACCTACAGTCCCCCCGCCACCCATACAATTGAGGAACGCAATCAAGTGAAAACAAACCCTCCGGTCGCCTATACAACCAGAGTGTACACTCAACAAACAACAAGCAAGGGTGGAACCTCACACAAATGAATGTTATGATATGATATGACATGATAAATGAAGTGCAACCACAGTGCGAGTATGTTACCCCCTTCCGGTGCCCCAAAGGTCCAATAAAGGCGGGATCCATAGAAGGATATCTCCCGAGTACATCTACTCCACCATACACCCCTACCCCCGCTCACCTTTTTGCCCCTAGCACTTGGTTTGGGACAACAGGGTCCATGTAGGTCTACTCGTAGACCACACACTACACTCTAACCTCAAAATATCAGTCTGGAGTGCCACCGGATCCAACTAGTACTCAAATGGTCAAAATGCATGCCTGAATTCTATCCAGGTCTAAATATATGAAATAAGTCTCATAAACCCTCTTCAAAGGTGCCCGGGCGTATCCGGGTCAAAAACAATGGGAAAACAAGTCTGTTGCTCGGCTTTACCGAGGCTAATATCATTTCTTTATCAATAGCAGAATCAATCTAGCACCTCGGTCCACCCGAGTCCAATATAAAATACGAGAACTAAGACATCTCACTCTTTTAACCTTTCTTACCCCAAGAAGATCCATAAAAAGGAGTATCAAACCATTTCACAATTTATTTAACCAAAAATAGGCCCCCGAGGCCATGCAATGTTTGGAAACAATAAATAGTGGGCCTGAAGCCAAAACCGTAGTAAAACCAAGTAAAAAATCCTTTGTATGCAAGATAATGGCATGCTCAAACACAAATAATAGCCCAACGGCTCAAAACTAACCTATCGTCCTTGCACAGGCTCCAATCATTCTACAACACAGATAGGCACCTCTATAATAGTAATAACGATGTCCGGGATTCACAGACATTCACAATATCCCACCAACTATGTTCCAGAGTCTATAAAAGGCCACACAGGACCACAAGGGTGAATAGAGCGTATAAAACAAATACTACGCTCATGGGAGGAAGAAAAGTAATCGAACAGGAGTAAGCAGTCAAGGCCTGCGGTACCAACCTAGTAAACCCAACCCAAGGATTCCCATTAGTACAATTTTATCCAATATATGCTAAGTCTAGGGAGTTTAGACCGTAACCTACCTGTCGTCCGATGACAAGCTATTGGGACAATGATATTCAAGACCGAATCACTTCGAGAAACCCCAAACAATGATCAAACTATCAACAACATAAATAACACATTAAAGTGAGCCTAACAATACCAATAATTCTACAATTATAGCCTGGTTGAAATCCGGGTCAAAAGCAAGCTCGCGGGGCCCACAACCAGAAATAAAAAATGGAAAGAAGCACGAAGACCACAATGATGCCAAGAAGACATGCTCTAAAAATGGGCAATTTTGGCCAAGGGAAAAGGCTCCAAACAGCCCGCTCAAGAGAGGGCTTAAAATGGGAATTTAAGAACAATTATCGAAATTAGAGCAAGGAAGCTTACCAACACGAGAGCAACACGCCAAGGAAATAGAATTACGGAATTTATGGGGCATGCAACTTCAAGGAAACAGATTCTTCAAGAAAAGTCAAGCTTTTTAGTATTCAAAACCATGGAGGTTCAACAATGGAGGAAAAGGGGGGATTTAGGGAAGAAGACTTACCAAAATAATCAAGGGAGCAAACTTTTCTCTTCAAAGAAATTACTTCCCAAGGCCTGGAACTGATATGGAGCAAATTGGTAGAGAGTATGAGAGTTTTAGAGATGGAAAAGTTGAGAGAAATGGCTGGAAAATCAAACAAACAAGAAATATATAGCTGATGGTGGCTGGTTAGCCCTATCACGCTAAACCAGAGCCATCGCGCTCAAGGAGAGCTAGACGCCAAGGCGCGATCGCGCGCAGAGGGCGCCATCAGTGTTGGCTTGGCGCCATCGTGCACAAGCTTGGTCACAGGATAGCGCAATCGCGCTGCCTGGGTGCCGTTGGCGCTTAAGGCCTGCAGTTGCACTAAGAATTTCCACGGGGAATTTCGAGCACAATAGAAAACCGATATTCAAAAACCAATAATGCTAATAGAGTGGAAACGACATTCCAGACTCAACGAAATCAACAAAACTTCCATACAAGATCGTTTCGGAGAAATAGTTACCCAAGTCAACACTAACTAATAAGAACTCAAAGACTAGAAATGAGCTCGACTTACCTGAACCCAAACCAACCACCTACCTAACCCAAACTCAACATTTAGGAGCTGATGGAACCATCGGATTTTGAATCTGACACTTCATTTATCGAAAGCTGACCAAAGTTACACTTCTAACTCTAAATGGCCTGAAAACAGAAAAAGTGACACAAAACCTACACTGGAAGTTCTCAGGCCTTGACTAAAGGTCAAACAAAACCAAACTCAGCACTCCGGAGCTAAAAGAATTGTCAGAATTCAATTCCGAGCATGTTAGATAAGAATGTTGACTAAATCAAAGTTATGGCTCTAAAATAGGCAAACGGTCAAAACAACAAAATAAACGACCAGGGCACCAAACTACCAGTCCCACCAAGCCATAAATGACTTGGGGTCGCTACAGGAAAGCTCTAACAGTATGATTAATGCAAAAATACGAAGATGACCAGAAGGGTCAACATAATATCCACTACTAAAAAGACTTTCATCCTCGAAAGTCAAGAAGAAGAAAGTACCTGAAGGCTTAAACAACTACAGATACTGAGCACGTAACTCACTCTCGGTCTCTCGAGTAGCCTCCTTGATCGGATAATGCCTCCACTAAACTTTCAAAATTGGAATCTCCCTAGATCTCAATCTCCTGATATCCAGAATAGTTATCGGCTCCTCAACAAAAGATAAACTCTCATCTATCTGAACTGAATCCCAATGTAACATATGAGACTTATCTGGGACATACTGGTGCAACATCAAGACATGGAAAACTGGGTGAACTGCTGAAAACATCAGAGGCAAAGCTAACATGTAGGCAACACTACTAACCCTCTGTAAAATCTCAAACGGCCCAATGAACCTGGGGCTAAGATTGCCCTCCAACCTAATCTCATCACGCCCTTCATAGGCGATACTGGAAGGAAAACCAAGTCACCAACACTGAACTCCAAGTCACGAAGTCTACGATCAGCGTAGCTCTTCTGCCTACTTTGGGCTACTCTAAGTCTATCCTGAATCAAACAGACTCGGTCCAAGGAATCTCTAAGCAAATATGTACTCTGCGGTCTAGACTCTAACCCATCAAACCAACCAATCGGTGATCTGCAACGCCTACAATACAAGGCCTCAAAAGGTTCCATGCCGATGCTTGAATGAAAGCTATTATTATAAGCAAACTCGGCTAAAGGAACAAACTAATCCCATGAACCTCCAAAGTCAAGTACATAAGCCCAAAGCATGACCTCCAGGACCTGAATAGTCCTCTCGGACTGGCAATCTGTCTGAGGATGGAAAGCAGTACTAAGCTGAACCTCTGTACCTAAATCCCTCTATATAGCTCTCCAGAACTGAGAGGTGAACTGAGTGCCGCAGTCTGAAATGATAGAAGCTGGGACCCCGTGCAACCGAACAACCTCACGAATGTAAATCTGAGCTAATCTCTCAGCACCGTAGGAAGTCTGAAATGGTAAGAAGTGGGCCGACATAGTCAGCCGATCCACAATCACCCAAATGGAATCAAAACCCCACAAAGTACGAGGCAACTCAATAACAAAGTCTATAGTAATACCATCCCACTTCCACTCAGGAATGGGAAGTTGCTACATCAAATCACCCGATCTCATATGCTCAAACTTCACCTGCTGATAGTTCAAGCACCGAGATATGAACTCTGATACATCCCGCTTCATACCACTCCACTAGTAGAGCTGTCTCAAATCTCTATACATCATCATCACGCCAGGATGAATGGAGTATCTAGAACAATGCACCTCACGAAGTATCAACTGAGTCAAATCTCCAACCCTCAGAACACAAAGTCGACCACCAAAATTTAGAATACCATAAGAACCCAAAGTAGCCTGGCTGGCCTCACCCCAAACTACCTAATCAAGAAGGTCACACAAACTCTGATCCTTGAACTGTTAGCTGTGAATCTAATCAACTAGAGTAGAACGAACCTCAACACTAGCGAGAACTTGACTGGGATCCGACAAATCAAGCCTAGATAGGCGGTTAGCCAAGGACTGGATGTTGAAGATCAATGGTCACTCAAGAACTGCAAGTGAAGCTAGGTTGCCCATACTCACTGCCTTCTGACTCAAGGCATCCGCTACTATGTTTGCCTTACCCGGATGGTATAAAATAGTGAAATCGTAGTCCTTAAGCAACTCAATCCATCTCTTTTTACTCGAGTTCAGATCTCGCTAACTCCTAATGTACTAAAGACTATGGTGATTGGTGAATATCTCACAGTGAACTCCATGTAAGTAGTGCCTTTATATCTTGAGCGTGAAGACTACCACCACCAACTCTAAGTCATGAGTGGGGTAGTTGCACTTGTGAACCTTCAGTTATCTTGATGCATATCCAGTAACACGACCCTGCTGCATCAACACACAACCAATACCAACCCCGGAAGAATCACAATACACGACAAAACTCTGACCATCAATCGGCAAAGTCAAAACTGGAGCTGAAGTCAATAAGGCCTTAAGCCTATGTAAGCTATCCTCGCACTAATCCGACCACTGAAATGGAACATCCTTCCTAGTCAGCATAGTCAAGGGTGCTTCTATGGAAGAAAATCCCTGAATGAACCTGTTGTAGTAACCCGCTAATGCAACAAAGCTGTGAACCTCAGTAGCAGTATTAGGTCTAGGCCAATCATGAATCACGAAAATCTTACCAGGGTCAACTCTAATCCCTTCCTTAGACACCACGTGCCCTAGGAATGCAACTGACTCAGCCAAAAATCACACTTTGAGAACTTGGCATATAACCGGTGATCTCTCAAAGTCTTAAGTATAGTCCTCAAGTGTTGCCCATGCTTATATCTACTTGGGAGTATACCCGGATGTCATCTATCAAGACTATCACAAACTTATCCAAGTACGGGCTAAGCACCTTATGCATCAAGTTCATGAAAGCTGCGGGGTCATTAGTTAACCCAAAAGACATCACCAATAACTCATAATGGCCATAACGTGTCCTGAATGCTGTCTTAGGGATGTCCTCCACCCTAATCCTCAACCGATGGTAGCTAGGCCTCAAATCAATCTTCAAAAGCACGATTGAACCCTAAAGTTGATCAAACAAGTCATTAATCCTCGGCATCGGATACCTATTCTTCACTGTCACCTTACTTAGTTGCCGATAATCAATACACATCTGCATCAACCCATCCTTCTTCTTCAAGAAGAAAATAGGAGCACTCAAAGGAGACACACTCAGTCTAATAAACCACTTAGCTAAAGAGTCCTGGAGCTTCTCCTTAAGCTCTCTCAACTCAACAGGAGCCATACGGTAAGGAGGAATAGAAATGGGCCTGGTGACTGGATCTAACTCAATGGCGTAATCAACATCTCCCTCAGGTGGAGGACCTGGCAGGTCGGTAGGGAAGATATCTAGAAAGACTCTAACCACATGAGCAGACTCAGGAGGTGAAGGGTCAGCACTAGCATCTCAGACCTATGCTAGATAAGCTAAACACCCGCGAGAGATCAACTTCCTAGCTCGAAGACAAGAGATGATCCTAGACGATGTGCGGCTTATAGAACCCTGCCACACAACTGGGGTTACATTAGGTACGGCTATGGTAATGGTCTTGGCATAACAATCCAAAACCACATGGTGAGGGGATAACCACTCCATGCCCAGTATCACATCAAAATCTAACATGTCAAGTATCATCAAGTCACCCCAAGTCTCCAAATCACCAACAGCTATCATGCAAGATCTCACAATCTGATCCACTATTAAAGAATCTCCTACTAGGGTAAAAATAAAAATAGGCACAGATAACGGCTCGATAGTCAGCCCCAAACAAGGCATAAAGTAGGTAGATATATATGAACAACTAGATCCTGGATCAAATAAAGCCATAGCAGACTGATGGCACACATAAATTATACCTGTAATCACCGCATCTGAGGCCTCTGCCTCCGGTCTCCCAGGGACCGCATAGAAGTGATTACGACCTCAACCTTCCCAATCGCCATCCCTACCACTTGCTCTGCCATGCAAGGCACCACCCCTAGCCTGACCACCACCCTCTCTGGCCGGAGGCTAAACTTCTCGCAAAGGCTCAGCCGATGGAGCGACTGACTGAACTGTACCCCGCTGAGGGCAATCTCTAGCATAATGGCCAACAACACCACACTCATATAAGAGCCCTTACAACCTATAATATCAAGACGAACTAGCAGAACTTGAATGGTCACCATGTCATTATGCCGCAAAAGTTGCACCGCTCAAAGACTGGCCCTGCTCAAACTGAGAACTACCAAAAGTCTGAAGTAAAGCCTGAACTAGTCGGCTGGACTGACCCTGGTGTTGCTGTGGCTGATAATCCTAGCCCCACTGGCCTGAACCTCTACCACCATGTCTAGAACCACTGTAGTCACCCTGATAATGAGGCCTCTTATCTCTAGACCCCTGATCATGTCAGTGCAAGTCCTCTATAGTATGACCACTGGAAACCAATATCTTGGCTGACTGCCTAAGCTCTGTCCGCAAACCCCAAACAAACTTGTGAATCCAGTCCGGCTCAGTAGGAATGATCATAGACCCAAATGGAGCAAGCTGATGGAAATGAGCCTCATACTCAGATACTGACATGGATCCCTGCATAAGCCTTGTAAACTACTCTCAGTGACGCTCTCGATCACTCTGAGGTAGCAACTTGGCCATGAAGGCCTCATAAAACTTGGACCATGACAACGGAGGTGATGAAGATGGTCTAAGGGCAACTTGATCCCTCCACCATAACTTAGCTGGACCGTCCATCTAATATGTCATATACCTAACTACGTAAGTCTCTAGTAAGCCCATATGGTGTAACATCTCCTCACAGATAGTAATGAAGTCATTTGGGTTCTGTCCTAATGTACCAGCGAATCTAGATGGTGCAAATCTCAGAAATCTACTCAAGGCCTTCTGCTCCCTATCTGTCATAGCTGGGGGAGGACCAAGAGGATGTGCAACCACTGGAACTAGAATAACCTCAGCACGGGGAGCCGTAGTAGCAGGCTGCGCTCCTGAACTCTGAACACCAAGGGTTGCCCCCTGAGTGGATGTCTATGCTACCTCAGAAGGTCTCTCCCCTATCATACCCAATAACTTAAGTAGTAAACTTTGAATATTCGAAGACTGAGCTGGGGCTGAAGCTGGCACAAAAATTGGTACTGGAGCTGGTGGTACCTGGGTTGTCCCTGGGTCCATATGCTGCTACTCATGTATGAACTCGGGCTTATAATCATACTCGGGCCCTACCTCAACTCTAGCAGCTCTGGAAGGTGTCACAGCTCTAGGACGTCCATGACCCCTACCTCTACCCTTGCGACCACCCCGGACCTTAGCTGGAGTCAGAGGTGCAGGGGCAGGAGGCTCTCCTCTACCCGAAGCTGAAGACCTCATGTGAACCATCTGCGGAAGAGTGAACCAGAACAAGTGAGATTTCCAGAAACTTTCAAGGATAGTACGCATGAGATAAAAATAAGGAACAACCATTTTTCCTAAGATGTCACCATAGCCTCCTAAAGATTCAGTACGAACGTCTCTGCCTCAATCCGCAGGACTCTACTAGACATTAGCTCCTATACCGATAACACTGGTGAACCTAGAACATTGATACCAAGTTGTCACAACCCAATTTCTCCGTCATAATGACACCTATATTACCCAGTAGGAGAACCAATCCATGTAGCCCAGAACATTTAGTAATGGGCTATGATCCAATAATTTAGGTGGAAGCACAGTCTAATAAGCGAAACCAAGGGAACGAGATGAAGAAAATAGATAATGGGAGTATATATATACATATATGGAAGCTAAACCAAACCCAAAACCTGGTATCATAGTATAGAGTTAGAACTACATATAGGGAGTACAAAGCATCAAAAATAATATATACACACATGTCTCTGAGTAGTAATAGAGTACATAAAGCAAAAGATAAACTAAAGCTAAGCTCTGGTCTCCAAGATCTCACCCTCAGTCTAGATAGTACAAAATCTCCAAGCATGACTCACAACAATCTAGCGGTGATGTCCCACACTAGAATCTACACCAGAAGATGCAGAGTGTAGTATGAGCACCAAATGCGAAGCAAAAGGTACCGAATAGGTATCAAAGGCCGACTGGGCACATATAAGATAAAAACAAGTAATGAACAGAATAGAAAACAAATAGTCACAGAAGGCAACATATTAGTACATGGAACTAGCCCAGAGGGAAGACATCAAAAAGCAACATACAAGGCTAGCAAGTAAAATATATACACACAGCAGGAACAAGTGAAAGTAAGAAATGGTGCACCTGGGATCCTTGCAATAACAGTATATAGTATGTTTAGAAGTGGATGGTATACCAGTAACCTCAAGTACAGGGGAGAAGGAGGAGAAAAAATAAAGATAGGCATGCTCGAAAAAGAGGGACAAATAACCAACTTAATCATACCAAACTCAAGCAAGGAACTAACAACCTCAGCATATCCAATCTCATATATATAATCATAATGGGGTGTAGTATAGAGATAAAGTAACAAACTTCTACCTACAATCCCCCGGCCGCCCATATAACCGAGGAATATAATCAAGTTAAAACAAACCCTCCGGCCGCCTATACAACCAGAGTGTACACTCAACAAACAATAAGCAAGGGTGGAACCTCACACAAATGAATGATATGATATGATATGACATGATAAATGAAGTGCAACCACAGTGCCAGTATGTTACCCCCTCCGGTGCCCCAAAGGTCCAATAAAGGCGTGATCCATAGAAGGACTTTTCCCAAGTACATCTACCCCACCATACACCCCTACACCCGATTACCCTTTTGCCCGTAGCACTTGTTTTGGGACGACATGGTCCATGTAGGTCTACTCGTAGACCACATACTACACTCTAACCTCAAAATATCAGTATGGAGTGCCACCGGATCCAACTAGTACCCAAATGGTAAAAATGCATGCCTGGATTCTATCCAGGTCTAAATATATGAAATAAGTCTCATAAACCCCCGTCAAGGGTGCCCGGGTGTATCCAGGTCTAAAACAGTGGGAAAATAAGTTCGTTACTCAGCTTTATCGAGGCTAATATCATTTCTTTATCAATAGCAGAATCAATCTAGAACCTCGGTCCACCCAAGTCCAATATAAAATATGAGAACTAATACATCTCACTTTTTTAACCTTTCTTACCCCAAGAAGATCCATAAAAAGGAGTAGCAAACCATTTCACAATTTATTTCACCAAAAATAGGCCCCCGAGGCCATGCAATGTTTGGAAACCATAAATAGTGGGCCTGAAGCCAAAACCATAGTAAAAAAAAGTATAACATCCTTTGTATGCAAGATAATGGCATGCTCAAACACAAATAATAGCCCAACGGCTCACAACTAACCTATCGTCCCTGCACAGGCTCCAATCATTCTACAACACAGATAGCCAGCTCTATAATAGTAATAACAATGTTCGGGATTCACGGACATTCCCAATATCCCACCAACTATGTTCCAGAGTCTATAAAAGGCCACAGTGGACCACAAGGGTGAATAAAGCGTATAAAACAAATACTACACACATCGGAGGAAGAAAAATAACCGAACAGGAGTAAGCGGTCAAGGTCTGCGGTACCAACCTAGTAAACCCAACCCAAGGATGCCCATTAGTATAATTTTATCCAATATATGCTAAGTCTAGGGAGTTTAGACCATAATCTACCTGTTGTCCGACGACAAGCTGTTGGAACAATGATATTCAAGACCGAATCACTTCGAGAAACCCCAAACGATGATCAAACTATCAACAACATAAATAACACATTAAAATGAGCCTAACGATACCCATAATGCTATAATTATATCCTGGTTAAAATCCAGGTCAAAAGCAAGCACACGGGGCCCACAATCCAAAATCAAAAATGGAAAGAAGCACGAAGATCACAATGATGCCAAGAAGACAATCTCCAAAAATGAGCAATTTTGGCCAAGGGAAAAGGCTCCAAACAGCCCGCTCAAGAGAGGGCTTAAAATGGGAATTTAAGAACAATTATCGAATTTAGAGCAAGGAAGCTTACCAACACGAGAGAAACACGCCAAAGAAATGGAATTACAAAATTTATGGGGCATGCAACTTCAAGGAGATAGATTCTTCAAGAAAAGTCAAGCTTTTTAATATTCAAAACCATGGAGGTTCAATAATGGAGGAAAATGGGGGATTTGTGGAAGAAGACTTACCAAAATAATCAAGGGAGCAAACTTTTCTCTTCAAAGAAACGACTTCCCAAGGCCTAGAACTGATATGGAGCAAACTAGTAGAGAGTATGATAGTTTTAGAGTTGGAAAAGTTGAGAGAAATGGCTGGAAAATTGAACTAACAAGAAATATATAGCTGATGGTGGGTGGTCAGCGCTATCGCGCTAAACCAGTGCCATCACGCTCAAGGAGGGCCAGCGCCAAGGCGCGATCGCGCGCAAAGGGCGCCATCGGTGCTGGCAGGCAGGCGCTGGCCTAGGCGCCATCGGTGCTGGCAGGCAGGAGCTGGCCTAGGCGCCATCAGTGCTGGCCTGGCGTCGCGCACAAGGGCCGGCCACACGCTAGCATGATCGTGCTCCCTAGGCGCCGTTGGCGCGGAAGTCCTGCAACTGTACTTAAACCAGTTGCACTAAGAATTTCCACGAGGCATTTCGGGCACAATCGGAAATCGATATTCAAAAACTAATAATGCTAATAAAGTCAAAATGACATTCCGGACTCAACGAAATCGATGAAACTTTTATACAAGGTCATTTCTAAGAAATGTTGACCCAAGTTAACACTAACAAATAAGAACTCAAAGGCTCAAAATGAGCCCAGCTCACCCGACACTCAAACCAACCAACCACCCACCTAACCCAAACTCAACATTTTGGCGCTGATGGAATCGTCGTATTTTGAATCTGATGCTCCGATCATTAATAGCTGACCAAAGTTACACTTCCAAATCTAAATGGCCTAAAAATAGAAAAAGTGACATAAAATCCATACCAGAAGTTCTCAGGCCTTGATTAATGGTCTAACTAGACCAAACTCAGCGCTCTTGAGATAATGGAACTGTCAGAATTCAATTTCAAGCACGTTAGCTAAGAATGTTGACTAAAGTCAATGATATTCAAAGTTAAGGCTCTAAAATAGGCAAACAGCCAAAATAACCAACTGAACGACCAGGAAACCAAACTATCGGTCCTAGTTGTTACAGGGAAGCTCTAATAGTACAATGAATGTGAAAGTGCAAAGATGACCAGAAGTCTCATCACATAAAAAATAAAAAATAAAGCATAATATTATCTTCAACCTATAAATATCAGGCAAACTAACAGAAGTATAGTAAATTGATACACGAGGATTTGCCAGCCAAACAACAATAAGCAACAATTCAGTCATAATTTTCTAAGGGAACAGTAAGAAAATCGCATTTACAATATTCATTAAGGGGTCATTTCGTAGAGTGCATTAGCAAAAATAATGCATGCATTAGCTTTGTGTATTACTAGTACCTTGTTTGGTAATGTTTTTCAACATATGTATAACTAGTGCTTGCATTAGTCATACAATCTTTTTGAAATTAAAGTGTGTAAAACTAATACACGAAAATCCATGGTAATAGTAACACCATGGGTTCTAATGCATTCATTAGCATGGTTAAAGATATAATTACCCCTCAAAACATTTTTCACATCCTTTCCACCATATTTGTGAAGGGTATTTTTGTCAATAAATATTTATTTTAGAAATTATATAATGCATGTTACTTTTAATACACCAAAGCAAACACTGCATAAGAAAAATCTTAGCATAACTAATATAAGTATTAGTAATACACCATATTTTACATTATTCTTACACACCCTATCAAATGACCCTAAGAGTGATAAGATTATTATCTAATGCATGAAGTAATTTCTAATAGATTACAAATACCATGCACCTGATGAGATCTTGGGGTGTCCATTTGGTATTAAACCAGGGTGTTGGATATGCTAGTCCTCTTTTTGATTGCTTTTTCCTTAAGATTACTGCTTCTCTCTTTCATCTGTTTGGCCCTACATCATTTGAGCATTTATTTATCTGGGTCTCTTACCTAGAGCGATACTCTTAAATGGTGGTATTAATCACTCTATGAGGTTCAACCCATCGAGAGTTAGAAAATAGATGACGAGATCTTCGATTGTAAGTAATACGAGAAAATACTTCATACCTTCATAAGAAGATGACTTTTTGAATAAGGGGACCTATGCTCCTTTCGAAGAAGCTGAGTTTTATACCAATCTAGATCTAGAATCGACCTCTGTGTAGAGTTAAAGAAATGCAACTTTTGGTTACTTAATCAGACACATTCTAAAAATGAGGTATATATTGATTGATGTTGTTTATGTTTCAAAATGGGTGGAGGAAGTAGTGCTTCCCAACAATGAAGGCAAGAGTGTCATAGCGTTCTTGAAAAGGAATATCTTCTGCAGATTTGGCACACCACGGGAGATTATCAGTGATGAAGGGTCTCACTTTTGTAATAAGTTGTTCAGGACTCTACTTGAAAAATATGGGGTAAGGCACAGTGTGGAGACACCTTATCATCCATAGACGAGTGGGTAAGTAAAGGTTTCAAATCGGGAGATAAAATCCATCCTTGCAAAAAAGGTGAATGTGCACATAACAGATCAGTCTAGGAAGCTTGATGATGCTCTATAGGCATATTGGATAGCCTACAAGACCCCTATAGGTATGTCACCCTATAAGCTTATGTTTGGAAAAGCGTGTCATCTATCGGTGGAGCTTGAGCATAAGGCCATGTGGGTGCTTAAAAAGATGAACCTAGACTGGTGTGCTACATCATATCAACGGCTTGGCCAATTAAATAAACTTAAAGAGTTTTTCCTGAATGCATATAAGAGTTTATCTCTGTGCAAGGAGAAGATGAAGATGTACCATGACCAGAAAATTGAGAAGAGAGATTTTTGTCCGGGTGAGCTGGTACTCTCTATAATTCAAAACTGCGCTTCTTTCCAAGCAAGCTTAAGTCTAAGTAGATGGGTCCATTTCATGTTGCAAGTATCCTAACATGGTGCTATAGATCTTGAGAATCGTGATGACAAGCTGTTCAAGGCTAATGGACAGCGTGTCAAATCCTATTTTGGAGATGCTAAAAAGTCAAAGTGGTAAAAGCTTGGGAGCTTGGTGAAGTCTGATTAACAAAGTGACTTGTATCATGCCGCAACATTAAATAAGTCGCTGCATGGGAGGCAACCCATGAAGGAAACTTGATAAAGTCTGATTAATTAAGTGACCTACATCGTTCCACGATGTTAAATCAGGCGTCGCATGGGAGGTAACCCAAGAACTAATATTAGTTTATGTGTGCAGGAGTTGGTGAAGCTGAAGAGAGGAAAAACTGCAGAAAAGGTCCCACAGGCACATCTGACGGGACATGACAGGTCCCATGCGCGTGGGAAATGGGCATGCCACTATGAATACCCAAGAAAAATTCATTGTTCCATTCCCACGCCCAGCCACGATGGGTCATTTTAGCATCGACGGGTGTAGGAAATGGGCATGCAAACAAAAGAAGCGATGGAAAAGTGATACACCAAAATTACACCTTCTTTTAGAAGAATAAATCGCTCGATGCTCAAATATAGAACCCAACAAAGGTTGGGGTCGATGCCACAGGGAATATAGTAAGACTGGAGTTAACTATATTTATTCGCGCTCTTAGCCCTTTATTTCCCTCGAAGGGGGTTGTTAAAGTAACAAGTAATTTTCGTAATTAAGATTCTAACAAGTAACAAAGTAACAGTTTCAAGTGTTGTAATCAATGAGAGAAGCGACTAGGGTAGTGCTCCCCATGAGATCGTAACGTAGTTAGGCATTGTACTTAGTAAGTTAGTTTGGTGCTATGCATGCAAGATCAGTAAGTTGGGTTCTCCTAAAAGAATGATTACCAAAATAGAAGAATCTCACCATGCAACATGGTCAGTCTACGGGTGTTAGCTTTGCTAACCCTTATCAGTGATCCTAGATTAGATTTCCCCAGGCAGGTTCAAGTTAATTAGGTGAGGGTTGATAGCCTCAAATCTCCGTTATGTAATCCCCTTTCCCATTCATTACCCCTTTGGTCAAGAAAGTAGGAATAAGGCGAGTTCTAACGTTTGCAACCGTTGAAAAGCAATCAAAACGAGAGGAAGAACAATACATGCATGAGCACCGTCCTAGGATTACCAAGTACTCATACTTTGTTAATCCTTCATGGTTCCCACAATCCTAGTTGTATATTTATCTACTCATGTTTGCAAGAAGACAATCAGATTTAGATGAAGAGATCATGATTACAACTTACAATAACAAGTAAAGAAAACTGGAATCTTTAATCTTCAAGAAAACTTCAATAATCAAGAACAACAATCAAATTCTCAAAAACTGTGTTATGATGTCTCAATTATGCGTAAAGTATGTGTAACAATATGTAACAATTGTGTAACCTCCAAAATAAAACCTAAGGGAATGTATTTATAGACAAAACAGACCAAATCCTAACTGATCTAGGAGAGCTAGATGCGGAAGTTACGACGGGAAAGCCCCACGGGCCGTCGTGGGTTCCTGTCAGACATATGTTACTTTGTGTCTTAGGCTGTCTACCTTGTTTCCATGGGAAAGTGCAATGGTCCATCGTGGTTTCCACGCCTGTTGTGGGCAGCTCATCGGCTAACTCCTACGCTCCTCCAGCACCTCTGGCTTATTTCGATGGGCATCTGTGATGTCCCATCGTGGATCCCACAAGCATCGTGGATGCTGGTCAGACTTAACATAATAGTTTCAGTTTCATTGTTCCATGCTGACGTCTTCCTCATGGGCCATGGTGGATCCCACGCCTGTGAGGCATGCCTTTTTACCTACAAAATAGCAACTTTTTAGTCTTTTTATCTTTTCAACACTTTTCCCTGAACATGTAACAAATGAACATCATATCTAACAAAACACACTTAAGAACTCCCAAAACCCTTAGTTTTAAGCGTCGAAAGTGCCGTGAAATCCCGGCACATCAACACCCTCAACTTAGAATGTTTTCTTGTCATCAAGCAACAAATAAAAATAAAACTAAAATGATGCTTAAGTAAGAAGAAACTAGGAGCTATAGCAGCAATATGGTTCAAATCCTTTCAGTCCACAGAATCAGTACCCACTCCATATAAGTTCAAAACCAGTGCATATAT
Organism: Jaltomata sinuosa; assembly: GCA_003996215.1. NCBI lineage: Eukaryota > Viridiplantae > Streptophyta > Magnoliopsida > Solanales > Solanaceae > Jaltomata > Jaltomata sinuosa. The sequence continues at coordinate 76,654 of QJPP01003307.1, forward strand.
ACACGTTATCAAGACAACATAAAATGGATCCATGGATGACAACATGCTATTCATGAGCAAGATAACATACACAACAGACATTCATGCCAATCTGTTAGCAATCACAGTCTACTCTAGTGCCCTTATAACAAAGAAGTCCCGCTCACATAGACTTTCATTCAATAAACAGGGACTGGGAATACACTCACTCTGGCAAAGAAATTCAAGTTGTACATACATAATACGATAGGCTTGCCCTTATTTTCTATGCCTTGGCTTTCAGATAGTTAGGGTAAGATCACTATAGGACTTTTCTTGGCTTGTAATGTAAGTTCAGGGATGGGAATGATATATTTGGGTAATAGTGACTATGCCCTCCTTGACACTACAATTACTTCTTATTCTCCATTTTTTAGAACCATGGTATTTTCCTCCCTTATCCTTCTCTTTTGCTATCATTTCACTTTAATCAAGCATCGGGCGTGGCTTTTTATTTCACTTTTTTCATCTTTTCATTCATTTTTTTCTTTTCTTTTTTTTACCTTCTTTTTTTCTTTTCTAGCACACAAACCACATCTAGTATCTTCCCTTTCAATAATAACCTGGTCTTTTCATACCCCAATCTTTCTACTTACCCTTACAGTAGCCACCCTCAACTTAGGCGTTTAGCCTGAGTTGAGGTACACAATGTCCAAGGATGGACCAGGGCCAAAACAAAGGTTTACAAGAAATAGGGAAGGTGAATAGGCTAACAACAAAAAAGATTAATTTAGGCTCAAATTCAGGGATCAAAGGGACTCATTTTTAATTCTGCATGTCATTTGGATTAAGTAGACTTTATTTAATAATGTCCTATGGTCATCTCCTAACCAAGCTATTCTACAACCACAACAAGACTAACTAGGCAAGTTCTAGATTGACACATACAACAAGAATGGATACAAAACAACTCCCTCACACATGGCACAGAGTTTAGACTGCTGATTAGATAACCATCAGTACATGCATTATCTTAAGCTACTTATCACATTTATATACATGTTGTCACTCACCGATCCATCAAGGCCAGTCCTAACAACTTATTGCACTAAAATTTGGAGGGGTCTCCATTTTCACAAAATTTTATCAAATATGACCATGGCTGTATTAAGATCCTATGTTTCTTCTACAAACACACATATTATTCTAAACATGTTGTTTTAACAGAAATTAGAAATCTTTAAGGAAAGAAGACAGAAAGAAAACCTCAAGGACTCGGGTACTTCGCAGGTACCCTCATGGGTTGCTTCCCATGCAGCGCCTGATTTAATATCGCAGCACAACGCGAGTGTTTTGGATACTCAGACTTTTCCAAAACACTCTACAACAACTATATAGGTGATCTAGCTACCCCCACCCCATCAAAAAAAATTATGCACTATCCTTAATGCACTTAAACAAGGGAGGCAGGGCATACCTGTGGCGCCTAAGCATGGCCATCTTGTGTAGTTAGGCCTACTGGATTGGTGCCCATACCTTTCTCACCAATAGAGGCTGCCTCAGCAGGCCTCTCAACCTCGATAACTTCCTGTACAGCTACATCAACTGTCACTCCCATAATATGGTCTAAAGAAGTTTCCTCCGTGGCGCTTGTAACACTACTACCTGAGCCACTCGTACCAATAACATCAATATGGATCTGTTGGGTGGCTAGGGACTCTTTGTACACTCGTGCTTCCTCTTTCTTTCTCCTCTTCTAAGCTCCCTCCTTCTTACGCTTTAGAGATTCTGGGCTTAAAGGTGCGTCCTCTTCACAGACTCTCTTATCTTTTCTTCACCTCTTTTTCTTAGCCTTAGAAGGACCATCTAGTGCTTCATCTTCTACAACAGCTTTCTGGTGTAGCTCTGGATTATTGTAGTAACATAAATTGATCATTATCACAAGTGGCACCTATGGCATGACTACGGGAGCACGAGAATACATAGTGGTAGGTTGTACCTTCAACTCATCCACATCTACCCGAAGTGGTGCTATTTGCTCTTTCATTTCTGTGAACTCAGCTGCTCCCATTTCATTTAATTTTTCATCGATCCTCTCTTCCATAGAATTAATTCAGCCATGCACATTAGTAAATGGTGCTATGGCTCTCTAAATAAAGGAATCGATGATCGACTCGAACTGCTCAACAAACTTTTGCATGTACTCCTGTAGCTGTATAGTAGTCTGAACAGTGTTGGCAAAATTCACCGGATGGAAAGAATAGACTGAGGTCAGATATTCTAATAGAGGTGCAATAGAAGTTGAAGGAGATGGTAAAGTTTCTGGGATAGAGATGTCAACCCCGCGAGGAGTTAACACTTGAGTACTGTGGGAGAATCTAGAAGTTGAGGTTACTACAGCTTCCTCCCTTACTGATGGAGTCTCCTCATTTAAGCTACCCTTTGGGTTTCGTATGGCCATCATGTAAGGTAGCATCTCCAGAGGGGGCACAAATACATCATGGATGGTAGTGGGTCCTGCTGACTCATACATACCACCCAGACCCATTGTTTTGCTATCATTTTTGGACTTTTTTGGGTGATGTGTCTGGATGGCATGCTCGGCACAATCAATACCCAAGTAATTTGGGACAACATCATCATCACATAGCTAAGTCAAGAGGCAAGGGATAGGGTAGGATGAACTAATTTTGGTGACTCTGTCCCTTATCTCCTCTTCTGTGATCTTTCCAGTGTTCAGCTTGTATTTGGATGACAATCTAGCTACCAGAACAACCCTCTCACTCGTCAGCTGGTTATCACCACCCATCGGTATAAGATGAAATTGAACAATTGCCCACCAAAACTTTACCTAGAAGGTCAGAAAAGCCTTGGTGATCTGTGGCTTGTCCTAATACAACCACTTTTGAGTGTCAGTCTTTCTGAGAACCTTGGCTAACCACTTAGTCGTGCAACATACTCGGGACCATACAAGAATCTGCTAATAGTCTCAGCCGAGATGTCCACCGGAATACCTCTCATATGGACGCTCTCAAAAGCAGTCAAATCTGATGGTTTCTGACCCTTTCTACACCATCTCTCCTTGATAGCATGATAGTTATCATACAACTCCCTTATGATTATCGGTTGATAGTCATGAAGTTATTTGCTGGTCCATCCTAAGTTATAATGGCAGAAGTACTCCTCAAGCTTAGGAAAGTCTTTTAGCTTGAAGGAGTCTATCCTCAATTCTTCTGCAATAGGGCGTTTTATGTGCCCTTTTGTTATCATCCCAAGCCCATAGTCAAATATCTTCTATGACCCTTTTACATTCTACCTTTCCTTTACTCAGAGTCAGATATCTTTCGATGTGAGGACCAGTGATATCCAAGGAGCTTTGGGAGTAGGCAGTGTCTTCTCCTTTTCAAGAATGGTTCTCTTAGTGTCAGACTTAGAATCAGCATCATCAGCTTTTTCAGACCCTGACTGTGAACCATTTTTAGAACTGGACTCGGTCTCCTTACCATTGGAAACCTTAATAGCTGACTCCTGTGCTCACTTTTCCAGTGTAGGAGCGGTATCGCGCTCTTTATCTGAACCGGTTGATCCAAAAGATTACTCTTCCCCATCTTTAGACTGGGGGGAAGTGTGCTTGGATGATTTCTCCTACTCAAATGCATCGCCTCCCTCTTCTTCAGACTGGGAAGGAGAGGAGACCACCAACATTCTCTTAGTCAGCCAGACGAGGGAGCGGTTGTCTGAATCACTCTTCTTACCCTCCAAATAAGATTGATTCTTTAGGCAAGTAGTGAAGGCCTTGTCTTTTGCTTTTCGGGGTCCCCCTCATTGTAGTGGAGTAGGTGGTGCCATATAGTACCTGCAGGTAACCAACATTAGCAAACTGAACCAAAACAAAACATAGAAAAAAAATTACGCTTAGAAAAATTTACAGTTTTTTTAGCCTCCCATGGGCGGAGGAGGTTTGATGTCCCATGGGAGAGTTCGTCGAAATGGGACAGTGCAGATTTAAATAACTTTTGTTCTCCCATGATGGCCTTCCACAAGCATGGGCGGTGCGATGTGCCATTGGACTTGCTCATGGGATCAAGGCATTCAACCTTCATCCCTTATGATCCACACCACATTATTTCAAAATACTTTCACACACCCAATTTCGACATTTTACTCCCATCTCCCCAAATAATCCTCATAGGTTAACAATAGCAAATCAACAACCGTAGTTTCTAAAATACAACTACAACAACATTTACACATAAGCACTTTCATAGTCTAGGGTTCATTATACATGATATTTCACACACATATGAACCCATGAACATCGTCACTTCAACATAAATTGGTGATCAACATTGATTTTTTTTTTAAAAATAACTTACTATGTTTGTAGAATCTGTTGAACTCTTTGAGTGACTTGTACAGAAAGTGGGTGTGTAGTGCCTTGTGATGTTGAACTTTGGATGGAACTTTTAAATGGGAAGATATGCTTATTAATAGGGGTAATTGTGGGAGTGATAATAGGGTGGGGGGGGGGACATGAGAAGTGGGAGAGAATTGAGAAAAGAGGGAAATATGGATGTTTGACCTCAATTGAATAAGGTCAAATTTTCTTAGTAGGCAAGGGTAAAGGGAAACGGAACCGGGTTGGGTCGGGTCGCCTAAAAACAAACGTTTTCTAAAATTTGTTAACCTAGTGACCGACCCAGACGATGGGATGTCGTGATGCTTGTGGGGCATGCGATGTCCCATCATGATCAACTCACCTTGGCGTTAGAGGCCCAATTACCATGCACATTGGGGTTACAACATCCCGTCATGTCTGGACATAGGGATGGGACAGTGAACTCTTCCTGGATTTTCCATCTGGCACGCCCATTTCCCACGAGCGTAGGAACTGCAACGGCCTATCACAGGGTCCTATGGGACCCTTTTTTCTGCAAATTTTCCCTTAATCTTACCAACTCCTACACACTTAAACAAACATTAGTCCATATGTTGCCTCCCATGCAGCACCTGATTTAACATCGTGGAACGACGTAGGTCACTTGACTACTCAGACTTCATCAAGTTTCCTTCATGAGTTTCCTCCCATGCAACGCCTGATTTAACGTCGCGACACGATGCAGGTTACTTGGTTAATCAGACTTCACCAAGCTCCCAAGCTTCTACCATCTTGATCTCCTCAGCATATGCCAGATAAGCTTTAACACGCTGACCATTTGCCTTGAATCGCTTATCGTTATGGTTCTCAATCTCAATAGCACCATGTTAGGAAACTTGTACCACTCAAAATATCCCCATCCACTTAGACTTTAGCTTGTCTAGAAACGAGCGTAGTTTGGAATTATAGAGTAGGACCAGCTCTCCCGTCTAAAAATATCTCTTTTCAATTTTTCGGTCATGGTACAACTTTATATTTTCCTTGTATAGAGCTGAACTTTCATATGCATTTAGGAAAAATTCATCAAGTTCATTTAACTAGCCAATCCACTCATAAGATGTGGCACATCAGTCTAAATTTAGCTTCTTTAGCACCCACATGGCTCTATGCTCAAATTCCTTCGGAAGATGATATGTTTTTCTAAACATAAGTTTGTACGATGACATACCTATAGGAGTCTTGTAGGCTATCCGATATGACCATAGGGCATCATCAAGCTTCTTAGCCCAATCAGTTCTATGCACACTCACCGTCTTCGCAAGGATGGAATTAATCTCCCGGTTGGAGACCTCAACTTGCCCACTCATCTACGAATGGTAAGGTTTCACCACACTGTGTCTCACCCCATACCTCTCAAGTAGAGCTCTAAATAGTTTATTTCAAAAATGCGACCCTTAATCACTGATAATAGCTCGCGGTGTGCCAAATCTGCAGAACATGTTCTTTTTCAAGAATGTTATTACACTCTTGCCTTCATTGTTGGGAAGCTCTATGGCCTCCACCGTATTTGACACATATTCAACATTAACCAATAAATATCTCATGCTATTCAACATCCCAAAATGACCAATGAAGTCGATTCCCCAAACATTAAACAGTTTAATTATGAGAATAGGAGTGAGAGGAAGCTCATTCTTTCTTGATATGCCTCCTTCCCTTTGCATCATTTACAGGCCCTTGCGTACTCATGAGCATCTTTGTGGAGGGTCAACCAATAGTAGATGCATTGCAGAATCTTGTGAGCTGTCCAGGTAGCACCATGATGCCCCCTATAGGAGAGAAAAAACAAGCCTCAAGTATATCTTCCATCTCAGATTTAGCTATGCATCTCCGAATCATGGTATCACTACATACACGGAACAAGTATGGCTCTTCCTACAAAAATTTCTTCACATCAGACAAAAACTTCCTCCGTTGATGGACTGTCAAGTCAGGAGGAACTATGTCACTTTCTAAGTAGTTGGCTATGTCTGCATACCATGGGATTAAATCTTGAGAAGCAAAGGGAAAGGCATCAGTATGGAGTCACGTCAGCTGTGAATATAGACTAGGATATAAGGAATGGAGTCTTAAACTATGGACCAAGACTACACTAAGGAACAAGGAAGCTTGACTGGGAAAAGTAAAGGAATGAAACATCTTCCCTAATAGCCCCGTTGAATAGGCAGGCAAAGGCTTTTTGAAAAAGCCTTTTTTGTCTTGTAAATGCATTTTTTTGATTTAGAGAGAGAGGGCTTCAAGTTATTAGGAAGATCTGTACGAGACAGCTCACGTATGGTTCGAGAGTCGAGCCCCTATGCAGAGCCTTAGGTCAACACTTATATAATAGCCAGTCATCAATTGGAGGGTGGCAAGATGGTGATGAATTGCGATTGGTCTAAACCTTCGACTAGCGACTTAAAAATACTTTGGTTTTCAAGGCCTACTCTTTCAACCGCTCATACATCCATCCCAAGTGACTCATAGGGCTTCCCTCAGCTCGGTATTTTTGTTCGTGAGAATGGTCGCCACTTCTACCAGGACTGGAATGATTATCCCTGCCTGATGGGTCTACATCCATCCCTGAATGTCATCGAATACTATTAACTTCCCCACCATTATTGTAACTGTCACTTATAATCTATACAGGTGTGTCCGTACCCTCATCTAGGAATGCATCATCGATTTCTAACTCATCTTTCCATTACAATATGGCCTCATCCTCAAGTTTGGACAGGTGATCAGCCACCAGATTTTCAGTACCTTTGCGTTCCTTGACTTCAAAAACAAATTCTTTCAACAACAACACCCAACGGATCAACCTAGGCTTAGCATCCTTTTTCGCCATCAGATACCTAAGAGCTACATGGTATATGTGCACAATCACCTAGGTGCCAAGTAAATAAGATTTGAACTTCTCAAATGCAAACACCACAGCTAGTAGCTCTTGTTTGGTCATAGTATAGTTCTTCTGGGCTGGATTTAGTGCTTTTCTAGCATTGTAGATTGGGTGGCGAATCTTCTCCCTTCTCTGGCTCAGGACTGCTCCTAGCGTGACTCCACTAGAATCACACATCACCTCAAATGGCTCACACCAATCAGGAGCAATAATAATGGGGGCGGAGATCAATTATAACTCTAGGCACTCGAATGCCTTCAAACATGCCTCATCAAACACAAACTTCACCTCTTTCTCTAACAGCTTTCACAAGGGATGTGCAATATTTGAGAAGTTTTTAATGAACCTTTGATAAAATCTAGCATGCCCAAGAAACATCGATTCCTTTAACTAAAATTGAAGGAGGCAATTTTTCAATCAGTTTTATCTTTGCCTTATTGACCTCAATCACCTTCTTTAACATCTGGTGGCCTAACACAATACTTTCCTTGACCATGAAATGGCACTTTTCCCAGTTTAGCACCAAGTTTCACTCTTTGCATTGCTTCAGCACACAACTCAAATGGGATAAACAGTCATCAAATAAATCACCCACAATTGAGAAATCATCCATGAATACCTCTATAGTGTCTTTCACCATGTCAGAAAAGATTGACATCATGCATCTCTAGAAGGTTACTGGCGCATTACACAATCCGCATGGCATCCTTTTGAATGTGAATGTCCCATATAGGCAAGTGAAAGTGTTTTTCTCTTAGTCTTTAGGGGCGATCAAAATTTGATTGTACCCTTAGTAACAACCAAGACAATAATACCATCCTATACCAGTAAGATGGTATAATATCTGATCCATAAAGGGCATAGGAAAATTATCCTTCTCAGTCCAAGAGTTTAGCTTTCTGTAATCCATGCAAACACGCCAGCCTGTGACTGGTCTCATAGGAATCAACTCATTCTTAGCATTAGGAACCACAATGATTCCTCCTTTCTTCAGCACACACTAAATCGGGCTCACCCACTTGCTGTCTGCAATAGGGTAAACCACACCTGCATCCAACAACATTATGATCTCCTTCTTGACAACTTCTTGCATAGTCTGATTCAGCCTATGCTGATGCTTAATACTTGGAATAAAATTTGTCTCGAGCTAGATTTTGTGCGTGCATATGCCTGGTGGAATACAAATAATATCAGTGATGGCCTAACCAATGGCTCTTTTGAACTTCTTCAAGACAGACATAAGAGCCTTAACTTGTCCTTCCACTAGGTCAACAACTATAATCACTAGCAAAGTATTGTTTGTTCTGAAGAAAACATATCGCAAGTGTGCTAGAGGTGCCTTGAGCTCTAAGACTGGAGGCTCCTCAATAGATGTTCTGGATGGAAGGGTTGCTCTATTCTTCAAGTCAAAATTAAGCTTCTTTGGAGCATAAGAGTAAGAACCAATACCATCAAGCACTTCCACCATGTCACCATACTCATCAATGTCATCCCCATCAAAGTTCATGATCACGACTGCAAGTGCTTCAACAACAAGTCTTTTCTCAACTGGTACAAATAGTTGTTCTTCATCCGCAACATCAACAACTGAAGCTACCCTCATGTCATTATGGTGCTTTATTGATTTACATAGATTAAAAAGTGACTTCCTCATTGTTCAGCCTGAATTTTATTTGTCCTGTCTCCAAATCAACTAAAGAACGTCCTATGGAAAGGAATGGTCGCACCAAGATGATGGGGACCTCAAAATCTACCTCACAGTCTAAAATCATGAACTTTGCTGGGAAGATAAAGGACTCCACTTTCACAAGCACATCATATAAAATACCCACTGGCCTCTTCAGAGTATGATCTGCCATCAACATATGCAATGTCATTGGTGTGGGGGCCCCTAAGCCCAACTATTTAAATACTGCCAAAGGCATAAGATTGATGTTGGCACCTAAATCACATAAGGCCTTGGAAAAATAGAATGCCCCAATTGTGCAAGGAATGATCAAAGCTCTAGGATCCTTACTTTTCTGTATTAGAGAACGTGAAACTATTGCACTACAATGGTGCATATTATCTACAGGCTCAAAACTGACCATTCTCTGATTTGTTACCAAGTCCTTCATGAACTTTACATATCCAGGCATCTGCTCTAGAGCCTCAACTAAAGGAATATTAACCAAAAGCTACTTCAACATGGAGATAATTTTTTAAAACTTTTCGTCTTCAGCTTTCTTGGATAGTCTTTGTGGAAAAGGAGCAGGAGGTCATGGCATAGGATTTATAACTTTTGGGACCTCCTTTCCCTTTTTTTGGTGGCAGCCAGTTCCTTTGCAATGTGACACTCATCATCATCACCCTTTATCTCAGATTCGACTGCAACTTTAACTTCATCATTTTTAGGCTCAGTTTGTTCCTCGATAACCATAGGGATAACATAGTCAATTGTTTCCCTTACGCTTCGTGTGGTCACAACCATGCACTATCAATCATTCTTTGGATTCTAAATTGTATCACTTGGGAGAGTACACTTTTGATGCTGATTCAGGATTATAGACATTTGGTTTATCTGTGTCTCAATCTGCATTATGGTGACAGAATGAGACTCTACATTTTGACTCATGCCTGAGAGGTCAGCACACATCTTCTTCAAATTTCCATCCGTAGAATCAACCTTTTGCAATTCTTTAGTTATCAACTCCCTCATGTATAGTTGTTCAGGCCCTGATTCACGATTTCTAGGAGGACATACATTCCGCTTCTATCATTATTATAGCCATCCCTTTTGTTCCAATCACAAACTCTACACATATTCCTGTCTTTGTATCCACACCAATTATAGTTGTCATCTTTATTTCTATTATTATCCCGATCTCTATTTTGACCTTGATTTCCTTGGCCATTTGCTCGGAAACCCATTCCTTGATTATTCAGATAATTAACTTCTTCATCAGATTCTTACCCATCTAGTCTTGGTGCTTTTCCTTTTGAACTGACAACATTCACCTTTTCTACTCTATTATTTAGGATTTTCTTTGTGATCATACTTATGCTTGTCTTCAATTCAGCAACATCCTATCTAATCTCTTGCAAATCTTGATAGTCTATGGATTTCCCTACCACATAAGTACCTGCTTCACTCTTAGCCTCTCTAGTATGCCAGGCCCTATTTGTCTTGGTAACCTTATTAAGCATCTCAGAAGCTTCGACATAAGTATTCACCATGAATGCTCCCCCAGTTACTGTAACATATATTGCCTTGGTATTGTCGTTCAATACTCTATAGAAGATCTCCATCAGATGATCCGAAGGGATTCTATGATTTGGAACGTATTTTAGCTTCTTATTGAACGTCAACCATGTTTCATATAGTGCCTCCGCGGGTAGCTGCTTGAAATTATAGACCTCCTGCTTTAGCTATAAAATCCTTGATGAAGAAAAGAACCTCTCTAGAAACTGAGTCCTCAGTTCCAACCATGTGTATATAGGATTATCAGGCAATTTGATAAGCCACAGAGTTTCCTCTCCAGTCAAACAGAATAGAAATAGCCTCAGTCTAATAGCATCTTGCCCCACTCCTGGTAGATTATAAGCTTTGTAGATCCCCACAAAATTCATCACGTGTAGATTTGCATCCTCAGCAGGCTTTCCAACAAATAGTCCTTTCAGGTTCAACAATTAGATCATGGTGCTCATAATGTCAAACTTTGAACCTTCAAGAAGTGGTGGCAATACTATGGGTCTTGTAGTCCCTGAGTCATCAATATCATCTTCATCAAGATTGTAATGAAGGACATTTTGTGGTTGTTGCATTTATCAGCCTCTATTCCCTCTTGGTGCGACTGGACCTTGAGGCACATTGCATCAGGCTACCGCATATCTCGCAGCTTGAGCATTCAGTATGGTTAGACGAGCAACTTTTTGTCATACTTTCCTTGCTTGCACATGTGTTGCATTTTGATTTGCTAGGTCTGTGGCAATTTGAGCATCTTGTGCAATTTGGGCCTCTTCGTCTGCCTTTCTTTTCTTCTCTTCAGCCACCATTCGAGTTGTGGCCTCTTCAGGTTTCTTGTAAACTCCCTCCTTAACCATGCTTCTCATAGTTCGTGGGAGTTCCAGGTCGAGTGGAATTAGGGAATTGCCTTGACTCCTTGTACTGAGCATGCACAAGTGTGCAACCTCTGGAACAAAACAAAAACAACAAAAAAAGTAAAATCAGGAAATAAGGACTAATAATGAAATAAACACAATCTCTCATAATCCTAAACCGTATTCCTCGGCAATGGTGCCAAAATTTTATACGACCAAATTACACCTCCTTTTAGAAGCATAAAGCAGTTGATGTTCAAATATAGAACCCAATGAAGGTTGGGGTTGATCCCACAAGGAATATAGTAGGACTAGGTTAACTATGTTTATTCGCTCTCTTAGCCATTTATTTCCCTCGAAGAGGGGTTTTAAAGTAACAAGTAATGTTTGTAATTAAGATTCTAACAAGTAACAAAGTAACAGTTTCAAGTGTTGCAATCAATGAGAGAAGAGACTAGGGTAGTGTTCCCCATGAGATCATATCGTAGTAAGGCATTGTACTTAGTAACTTAGTTTGATGCTATGCATGCAAGATCGGTAAGTTAGGTTCTCCTATGCGGATGGATACTAACATAGAATAATATCACCATGCAACTTGACAAGTCTACGGGTTTTTGCTTTCCTAACCCTTACTACTGATCCCAGATTAGCTTTCCCTGGGCAGGTTCAAGCTAATTAGGTGAGGGTTGTTAGCCTCAAATCTCCGTTGTGTAATCCCTGTTCCCATTCGTTACCCCTTTGGTAAAGCAAGTAGGAATAAGGCAAGTTCTAATGTTTGCAACCATTAAAAAGCAATCAAAATGAGAGGAGTAACAATACATGCATGAACACCGTCCTAGGATTACTAAGTAGTTTTGCCTACTTTGTTAATCCTTCATGGTTCCCACAACCCTAGTTGTGCATTTAGCTACTCATGTTTGCAAGAACACAATCAGATTTAGATGAAGAGATCATGATTATAACTTACAATAACAAGTAAAGAAAACCAAAATCTTGAATCTTCAAGAACAATAGTCCAATTCTCAAAAACTGTGTTATGATGTCTCAATTATGCGTAAAATATGTGTAACAATACATAACAATTGTGTAACCTCTGAAATAAAACCTAAGGTAATGTATTTATAGATAAAATAGACCAAATCCTAACTGATCTAGGAGAGCTAGACGCGACAGTACTGACGGGCAAGCTCCACAGGTTATCGTGGGTGCCACGAGCGTTGTGGGTGCCAGTTGAACATTCTATCACTTTGTGTATCAGGCCCTCTGTCTTATTTCAATGGGCAAGTGCAATGGGCCATCGTGGTTGCCACGCCCGGCATGGGCAGCTCATCGGCTAACTCCTCTGCTCCTCCAACGCCTCTGGGTCATTTTGATGGGCATCTGTGATGTCCCATCGTGGCTCCCACGGGCATCGTGGTCGCTCGTCAGACATAACATAATAGCTTCAGTTTCACTGATCCATGCTGCTGTCTTCCCCCACTGGACGTGGTAGATCCCACGCCCGTGGGGCATGCCTTTTTGCCCTTAAAACAACAATTTTTCAGTTGGTTTATCTTTTCAACACTTTTCCCTTCATATGTAAAAAATGAACATCATATCTAACAAAATACACTTAAGAACTCCCAAAATCCTTAGTTTTAAGATTGAAAGTTCTGTGAAATCCTGGCACATCAAAAATCCATTTGCCCATCGCCACGTCCCGACATGACAGGACATTGTAACCCCGACAGGCGTGGGAATAGAAGTCTCCAATTCCCAGGTAAGTCCATTTTGATGGGACATCACATGCCCCACGGGCGTCGCTTAAGCTCATCATCTTGGTCGATCAAAGGGTTAATCAATTATAATTCTTTTTTATATAGCCTACCCGATCTAACCCGGTTTCCCTTTCCCCTTCTCGCGTATAATTAGTAATTTGACCTCATTCAATTGAGGTCAAACACTCAACACCTCTCCACTTCAAATTCTCTCCCTCTTCTTACGTCTCTCATCCATGATCACCTCTCATTTATGCTCCTCACCACCGAAAATCACTCCCCCACTTCCCTATATACATATAGGATCACAAAAGTACACTAAGCAAGTTTGTACAAGCACCCAAGCTTCATTTTTCAAAGATATTGTGCAAACCAAGAGTACGTTCCTTTCTCATGGTTTCAATTGTGTCTTGGTGTTGTAGTATCTATGGGTTGGAAATTAAGCAATAGCATGGTTTTTCTTAAGTGATAATGGAGAACCCTAGATTCAGACTTTGCATATGTGTGTATTTGTATGGATGTAAATAGATAAAAATAGGGAACTAGGGTTTAGTTGTTTGTGTAATAGTGTGTGGGAATTGTGGTTATAATTATGTATGATTTTTTGTTTAGGTAAAGTGAAAATCATGAGACTAAATAAATATGGAGGGATATTTTTTGTTGATATGATCCCACAGGCAAAGACAATGGGACATTGGAGGAACGACAGGTGTCGGAATTAGGCATAGGAGTGGAACAAGGCCTGAAAAGGCCACTGTCCCATTTTGATACCTAATCCCGATGGGACGTCATACCTCCAACGCCCATGGAAATTCACCATGGGAGGACAAAAAGTCCTTAAAAACTCACTGCATCATCCCGATGCCCACTACCACGAGACGTCGGACCTCCCACACCTGTGGGAGGCTGAAATTTGTAAAAATTTTCTAACTTTTTTTGTTTTTTCGTTTTTGGTTTGGGTTACTAATGTATATCATCTGCAGGTATGAAATGGCACCACCAAATCCATTACAATGAGGGGAGCTTGAAAACCAAAGAAAAAGGCCATCACTACTTGCCTAAAGGATCAATCTGATTTGGAAGCCGAGAAGAGTGATTCATACAACCGCCCCCTCATCAAACTAACAAAAAAGAAGCTGGTAATGTCATATTTGTACTATTACAAAAAGGGAGAAGCTGAGGCACCCAAGAAAGAGAAAGCATCAGAATAGAATTACCCCAGTCTGAAGAGATGGAAGAGTCATCTTCCGGATAAGCTAGTTAAGGAAAAAAAAGTGGCACTGCTCCTCCACCGACAAAGGGAGGACAGGACTTCGCCATCCAAGTTTCAAGTGGCTAAGAAATGGAGTCCAGTTCATAGGATGCATCACAGTCAGGTTCTGTCAAGGTTATAAAAGGTAGTTCTGAGTCCGACACAGAAATCACCACTCCAGAAAAGGATACGACCCTGCCTACTTCCAAAGATCCCAGGATATCACTAGTTATCACATCCAATGATGTCCAATTACGGGAAAAAGCTAGATGGAATGTGAAAGGGTCGCATAAGATATTTGACTACGGACTTGGGATAATGGCTAAGGGGCACATAAAATGCCCTATTGCTGAAGAGGGGAGGATAGCATCCTTCAAGCTAAAAGACTTCCCTAAGCTTGAGGAGTACTTTCGACACTATAACTTGGGCTGGATTAGCAAGCCACTCCTCGACTATCAGCCAACCATTCTGAGAGAGTTTTATGTTAATTATTAGGCCATCCAGGAGAGCCAGTGTCAGAAGGGACAGAAAGCATCAGACTTGCCCGCTCTTGAAAGCATCCCTGTGTGAGGTGTACCGATAAATAACTCGCTTAAAACCATCAACATATTTCTCTATGGGCCCAAGTATATTACACCCTCTAACATATCAGAGTACGACCACCAGTATAAAAATGATACTGACCAGACTAAGTGGTTGGCAAAGGTTATCACAATGACTGGCACTCAAAAGTGGTTGTATCAGGACAAGCCTCAGATCAACAAGGCTTCTCTGACCTTCGAGGAAAAATTTTGGTGGGAAGTTGTTAAATTCTTGCTTATGCCAGCTGGTGGATATAATCAGGTGACAATCGATAGGGTTGTTCTTATAGCTAGCTTGTTATCCAAATACAAGCTGAATATTGGGAAAATCATAGCTGAGAAGATTCAGGATAGGGTCACAAAGACCAGTTCCTCATATCCCTTCCCATGCCTCCTGACTGAGATATGTGAAGATACTGGTGTCCCAAAGTATTCAGGCATTGATCATGGAGAGTGTGCTATTTGGACCCATCATCCTGAGAGGTCCAAAGAAGAGAGCAAGACTATGGATCTGGGAAGCACTTCTGAGTCAGCTGAACCCACCACCATCCATGATGCATTTGTGCCTCCTCCGAAGATAGTACCCTACATAATTGTTGCGCCTACACTCAAGGGTAGCCTGAATGAGGATAATCTATCAGTAAAGGAGGAAGCTGATGTAACTTTAACTTAGATACGCCCTTGTAGTACATAGTTATTGACTCCTCGAGGGGTTGAAAAATCCATTCCAGACACTCTAGCGGATCTTAAGTTGATATATGTCTGCCCTTTTTGTACTCTGGGTCTCAAGTAGTCATGCCACAAGTGCCACTCATGCTAATGATAAATTTGTGTGACTATGTACACCTCGACCTCCAAAAGAAATATAATGATAAAGAAGAGAAGGCACCAGGTAGTCCTTCTAAGCCTTAGAAAAAAAGGAGGAAAAAAGATATGAAGGTTCGTGAAGAGGGTGAGGATGCTCCATTGAGCCCAAAATCATTGAAGTGAAAGGAGGAAAGAGCTGAGAAAAAGAGAAAAAAAAAGAAGCAAAGGTGGTGAAAGAATCCCTGGCCATCCAGCAGAAGCGCATTGATGTTATTGGTTCTATTGGATCAGGAAGTGGTGTTATGGGCACCATGGAGGTAATTTATTTAGACCCTATTATGGGAGAGACTGGTGATGAAGCTGCTAGGGCAGCTATTGATGCTTAGAGGACTACTAAAGCAGCCTCAGTTGGTGAGAAAGACATGAGCACCGATCTAGCAGGCCTGACTACTACATCAAGACCTCTCTTAGGTGCCACAGGTACGCCTCGCCTCCTTTGTTTTAGATACTTTTTTGTGCATTGGGGATAATGCACCATTTTTTGATGGGATGGGAGCCTCTTGGTCATCTGTATGGTTTTTGTAGAGTGTTTTGGCGAAGTATGAGTAGCCAAAACACCCGCGTCATGTCGCGATATTAAATCAGGCATTGTATGGGAGGCAACCCATGACGGTATCCATAAAGTACCTGTATCATTGGGGTTTTCTTGTTGTCTTCTTTCCCTAAGGATTTTAAATTTCTGTTGAACTGGTATATTTAGAATAGGATGTGTGTTTGTGAAAGAAAAATAGGAACCTAACCCAGTTTATGGTCTTATTTTGATAATGGTTGTGAAAATAGAGACTCCTCTATATTTTTATGCAATAAGTCTGATAAGACTGACCTTGATAGATCTGATATGACAACATGTGTAGGAATGTGATAAGTAGCTTAAGCTAATTCATGAATTGATAGTTAGTAATTCACTTGTCTAAACTCTCTGCCATGTGTGGGTGAGCTGATTTGTATTTATCCTCTTTGTATGTGTCAATCTAGAACGTGCCTGGTTAGTCTTGCTATGGTTGTAGAATGGTTTGGTTAGGAGATAATCATAGGCCATTTTTGAATGAAGTCCACTTAAACCAAATGACCTACCGAATGAAAAAATGATTCCCTTTTATCCCCGAATTTGAGCCTGAACTGACGCTTTTGTTGTTAGCATGTTCACCTTTCATGTTTCCTATAAACCATTTCTTTAGCCCTTGTCCCTCTTTGGAGATTGTGTACCTCAACTCAGGCTAAACGCCTAAGTTGAGTATGGCTACTATAAGGGTAAATAGGAAGATTAGGGTATGAAAAGACCGGGTTAGTGTTAAAAAGGAAGATAACGGGTGTGGTTTGTGTACTACAAAAGAAAAAAGAGAAGAGAAAAAAACAAGAAAAACAAAAGAATTTGAAAAATTTATATTTAAAAGTGAGAATAAAGGCCACACCCGATGCTTGATTTAAGTGAAGAGATAATGAAAGAGGAGAATAAGGGAGGAAAATACCATGGTCTGAAAAGTGGAACAAAAAGTAAGTGTAGTGTCAAGGAGGGCATAGTCACTATTTGCCAAAATATACCATACCTATCCTTGAACCTCTAATACAAGCCTAACAAATTCCTAACGAGATCTTAACTTGACCGTTTGAAAGACAAGGCATAGAAAATGAGGGAAAGCCTATGGTATTGTGCATGTACAAGTTGAACTTCTTTGCGAGAGTAAGTGTATTCCCAGTCCCTATTTGTTGAATGAAATTCTATGTGAGAGGGACTTTTTTGTGTAAGGGCGCTGGAGTAGACAAGGGTTGCTGACTTATCAGATAAATGTTTGTTGTGTATGCTAGCTTGCTCATTAGTATCATGTTTTCATCCATGGATCTATCTTGTGTTGTCTTGATAACCTGTATGTATGCACTGGTTTTGAACTGACAAGGAGTGGGTATTGATTCTGTGAACTAAAATGGTTGAACCTTTTGGCTGCTGTAGTTCCTAGGTTTATTTTACTTCAGTCATTTTAGTTTCTTTTCATTTGTTACTTGAGGACTAGCAAACATTCTAAGTTGAGGGTGTTGATGTGCTAGGATTTCATGGCAATTTCGACACTTAAAACAGAGGATTTTGGGAGTTCTTAAGTGTGTTTTGTTATATATGATCCTCGTTTGCTACGTGTGCAGGGAAAAGTGTTGAAAGGATAAAAAAGACTAATAAGTTGCAGTTTTCTGGGCTAAAAGTCATGCCCCACGGGCGTGGGATCCACCACAACCCATGAGGGGGGACTTCAGAATGAGACAGCGAGAGTTAAAGGCAAAACCCATCCCACGACTTAGTTGGAATGGGCGTCAGAGCTGCCATGGGCCATTACACTCACCTGTGGAAATGGACCAGTGAAGCTGAAAGCAAAGAAGTCATGTCTGACGACCAGCCACGATGCCTATGAAAGCCACGATGGGATGTCACAGATGACCGTCAAAATGAGCCAAAGGCACTGGAGAAGCAGATGAGCTAGCCAATGGGTTACCCATGACACCCATGGAAACCACGATGCATCATCACACTCGCCCATGAAAAAAAGGCATAGGGCCTGACACTTGAATTTTAGAAGACCCAACGGGTACCCACGATGCTTGTGGCACCCACGATGGCCCATGAGGCCTGCCTATTAGAACAGCCTCATTCCACCTCTCCTAGTTCTATTAGGATTTGGTATTTGTTGTATATAAATATATTCCCTAGGGTTTAATTTCGTACATTACGCATTATTTGGAAATTGTTATACAACTTTGAGACATCATAACACATTGTTGAGATTTTATTCCATACTTTTGAGAATTCAATTCTTGTTCTTAATCATTGAAGTGTTCTTGGGAATTCAAGATTCCAATTTTCTTTACTTGTTTTTGTAAGTTATAATCATGATCTCTTCATCTAAATCTGATTGTTCTCTTGCAACTATGAGTAGCTAAATCCATAACTAGGGTTGTGGGAACCATGAAGGATTAACAAAGTAGGCAAAGTACTTAGTAATCATAAGAAGGTGTTCATGCATGTATTGTTCTTCCCCTTGTTTTGATTACTTTTTAATGGTGGCCAATGTTAGAACTTGCCTTATTCCTACTTGCTTGACCAATGGGTAAAGAATGGTAAAGGGGATTACACAACGGAGATTTAAAGTTACCAAGCCTCACCTAATTAGCTTGAACTTTCCTGGGGAAGGTTAATATAGGATTAGTGGTAAGGTAGCAGAGTAAACACTCGTAGACTGACCAAGTTGCGTGGTGATATTCTTCTATTTTGGTAACTATCCGCTTAATAGAACCTAACTTATTGATTTTGCATGCACAACACTAGACTAAATTACTGGTATGACACCTTACTGCGTTATGATCTTATGAGAAACACTGCCCTAGTCACTTCTCTCATTGATTACAACACTTGAAAACTATTACTTTGTTACTTGTTCGAACCTTAATTACAAACATTACTTTTACTTTAAACCCCCACCCCTTTTGGAAAATCAACGGCTAAGAGCTCGAATAAACATAGTTGACCCTAGTCCTACCATATTCCCTGTGAGATCGACCCCAACCTTTGTTGGGTTCTATATTATAACATTGACCACTTTATGCTTCTTTTGGAGGTTTAATTTGGGCATATCAACTTCTTTCTAAGGTAAGGCTAGTAAGGTGATCTTAAATCCGAATGGTGTTTAAGTATTTCGAGCAGCAATGGTATTCCTAAAGTTTGGAGCTTAGTTGATGGCTACAGAATTTGTGGTAGGCTTACCACACTCCTTGCAAAGATTGGGTTTTGGGTTTGGGTTTTCTTGGGCAGGTTGCCCTAGTTCATTCATTCTTAACCAATTCGGACTTGGAACGGTTCATCAAGGTTGTCTTTATTCTAAAGTTAAGAGATTTTCCTTCGACATAGGGTGTTTATCATTGTCATTCCCAACCCTAGTGTGCAAATTACAGTAGAGCTTCGTTTGTTGGTTCAGTTAGGTTTCCATATTGAGGTTGGTTGATCTTATCAAAGGTATCCATCCGTTGGTTGATGGTTAGTTGGGATAGGTTACTCTAATTTTTGAGGATATGCTACAGGATGGTATGTTGAGGGTCAGAGACTAGTAGATGATGGCTTGTCTTGGATAGAGTTTGAGTCTGAAGGTGACTTCGTTCGAGGTTTAGTGTAGCTTCTAGTAAGTTCGTTGATGTTTTGAGAGTTGATTGAGTGTCCAACTTGTGTGAAGCTTCATGGTTATGGTACAGAGGACTCTGGACAGAATAAAGGGTTGTGTGGATTAATAGATTCATGATTAGCAGTTTGGTTGGTGGCTTTTTGGTTAAACCTAGTTATGGTATCAGAGTTTTGAGTTTCGTGTGTTGATTGCGTTAATTTTCTTGCTTTCTATGTTGTGCTGATGTGTTCCTGTTGGGTTCTTGAGGTTCGGTTCAGTTGATAGACCTTTGAAAGTTTCCAGTCAAAGGTTTTGATCTAGTTTGTCTGGTAAGGAGTTGAGGTTTTGTAGTTTTCCCTTTGGTTCAGCTCTGTCAGGTGTCATCCAGTTGAGGAGGCTACCCAGAAGACCGAGAGAGTTGTGCAGGCTTAGTATCCATTGTTTTTTGAGTCTCCAGTGTTCTCTTTTCTTGACTTTTATGGATGAAAGTCCTTTTTAGTAGTGGATGATGTAATGACTCTTTCAGTCATTCACACGTTTTCGCATTCTTTGTGCTGTTAGAGCCTGCATACTGATTTTGATGTAATAACTCTCTACACTGATTGAAATTTACTGCACACTGATTGTGATGTAATAACTCTCTACACTGATTGACATCTAAATCCGACTCCAACACCCCTAAGAACACTAGGACACTCAAGTTAGGATGCAACATATAATTAAGGCAAGTTCGACACTCCACATGCTATATTACACTCAATTCACATGAATTCTACTTCAAGACTTCCTCACCTCAAGAGTTGGCTCTCCTTAGTTTGCAAACCCATGCACCTTACTCGACAAGGGGGTCATATAAGTCACCTATCTATCATCTAACATGTTCCCGCACCACAAAAGAGTCACCCGTATTCGCTCATAAATATGGAAATTATCACATGAATGGGTACATGAATCAAATTTCGCTCACTCTCATAAAGAATTCACATGTCACATAAGATGAACCATAAGCTTTCCCTTAGTGTAGTACTCCACTAATATTAGAATGTCAAAGCTCAAGATCAAGTAGGACTTTATGGGTTGTAATGCAGGCTAAGGGACGGGTAGGAACTATTTAGTCAAGAATAGTGACTATCTTCTCAAAGCGCTTTAATACATCACATTTTTCATCAAACTTATCTCCAACCACCTTATTTTACCCCATTATTATTTTCCCAACTTTCTTTTGTTTTGCACTATCTTTTTAAGCTAGCTTACACATCATCAATGGGGAGTATTTGCTATGGATACACGAATCACTTCTTTTGATCAATTTGTCTTTTTCACTTCATTACTCCCTATCAATCCACATATAAACCTTTTCAACACACCAAAAGCTATTTCCTTGGGGCTTCACTACTTTTCCTTTCTCATTTTCACACCACTTAACATCTTAATTTTTTAACTAAAGCGCTTAGGATTTTTGGATCAAATTGCGGGCAATTGAAAGAAAAGGAATAAGCTATAATGTGGCTGCAAAAAAAATAGGCTAAAGGCTCAAAGGGGCTAGCTACGGTCATGCACAAAGGGTAGATAAAGAGTGCATAAGATATGGCTATCAAAGAAATGCCTATATCATCTCTTGAACTCAACATTCTTTATTTCTCTTTGTAAACACACAGGGCAAGTTCTAGACACCACAATGCAACATGGACTATAACAAAGCCTCACTCACACTTAGCACATGTTCAAATCAGGCAGGGTACTTATAGATTCCTAATCAAGCAAGAATAAGAATTTAAAATTAATCCAACATCAAAGGAGAGCCACACAATTTAGCGTACGTGTCTTAAAAGTGTTCATTCAATTCATCATAACATGCCTTCAAAAACAAACCAAAACTTGCATTAAACTCACAAGACACCTACGTTCTCACTTCTACTCACTATTTATGACTAATTTTCCCTTAAGACGGTCATCATCCATCCATCATAGGGAAAATCACCTAACTATGACTACTAAAAAAATTTACTAATCCTATTTGGTTCAAAGGGACTATCCTTAGGAAAAACACCGAAAACAAAAGCCGAGGAACCCAAAGAAAAATTATGGAATAAAATACGAAAACCAAAATATAGAAATAAACAAAGTATGAACTACTACTTTTTACAGACCAAAGGACGCATTTCATTCCCCACCCCACACTAAACAATTAGCTATGTCCCCAGAACTTGAAAAACATCAGAAGAAAGTAAAAGTGAAGTAGTGGAAGAAACTCCCTGGTCAATCCTCCATGTCGTCATCCACATCAGGACTAAGGTTTTCATCACCTAGGTCCAGATCAGCTTCATCTTCACTACCGGACTCAAAGTCTGAGTCTGGGCAGCGTCTATCCTCATCAACGGCCATATCATCATCCAATGGTTCCACAAAATCATGCCCAATCTTCAGCATCGCCCTTATATGGGCATTCAATGGGTAGGAAAGATCCACCTAGTGCAACTCCTCACTTGTGGCTGGATGACCCCCAATTCATAGCTATTACATCTGCAACCAAAATATGCGGGCAGTGATATCATCATCTCGAGCATGTCGCTCGTCTAGTATGAGTGCGGGCCTATGGGAAATATCAAGATTCTTGGTCTTTGTCACATCAATTAAAAGTCTTTCCATCTGAAGTTGTAATCCAACTACTCCTCCTCAATATCATGGCTATGTAGAAACCTCATCAACAAACCCCCAAATCCATACCTCTGACACCGATGAACTCTCGCCTTTTTCATGGCTGACTTAATGACAGCCCTAACATTTATCTCCTCATCCATCATAAGAGCAAACATGAAACAAACCCCCTGTCCAGGTGACGTCCTTCATGTGCTTAGCTGGTATGAGGCAATGACACACAATCTTCAGCCAGACACGCACTTCCCTGTTCATAAGGGCATATGGGAAAGTTAAATGATACCCTCTGTCCTTGTGGTGAAGCCATCTTGCTGTGGACCATCTTCCCCCTAGAACATGTCGAATCTCCTTATATCAGGGCATAATATTTCAGCTACTTTAGCGGGAGGGGGTCAGTATCCAGAGTACCAAAAAGAACATTCAGATGACGTGCTTTGAACTTCAAAATTTGCCCCCTTATGTGCACCTCATTATTGGACTGCTAGGGTCCCAATTAGCATAGAACTCCATGATTAGGTGCAGGTTGCACTCCGCTGGTTCATGAAAAATGAATTGCAACCCCAATTGTTCTATCCTTTATAGAATCTGAGGGAACTCTCTTGCTAAGCTTGCCTTATCAATCATATCCTCAAGATAATACTTGGTTTTAGTGTGTGCAGCATACAATTTTTTTCCTTATCCACCACCCATCTATTATCGAACCGCCTGGTTTGTCCCCTTGGGAATGTTGGTGCCTTGGGTACAGTAGTGTCGGTTTGACTTTGTTTCCTTCCCTTGCTAGATGAAGCAACCCCTTTTCCTTTCTGGTGCTTACTAGACATTGTACCTGTTCAAAACACACCAGCATTGTAAACACGTGAGCCTAAGACTAGTATGGCCAGCAAACACTAAGTGGGAGGCATTCCGCAACCACCCCACACTTAGTTTCTAGCATGGGTGAATCTGCTCAAAGTGAAGGTACTTAGACTTCCCCTCTATGCGAGCATCATCCATCAAAAAATCCTGATAGGGTTGTATACAACCCACAAGAATAATCCAGCGGCACTATAACACAATTTTCACTAACACGGCTAATTGATAACGACAAATTTTTCTTTGTCACAAAATTCCCAACACAAACAAACACACACCAATTATCTTGCACATACAGTGAACATCACCACAATTCCTCTTCAAACACATAGAAAAGACAAGTACACAATGATCCCGCTAGTGTGAATAACATACATCATATGAAGACACACGTTTGAGCCTGATTCTCTCCTACATCATACCTATACATTAAAATTCAACTTTAGCTCTATACATGCTTAACACTCAGTACGAACAAGAGATGAATATATGAAGTTTTGTAGTGCTTACCATAGTCACTTGATCGAAGTAGAAGAGAGGGAGAGGGTAAGTGCGCATTGAGTAGCGTAGGACAGTGTAAAGTGAGGAGTTGTGGAGGGAGTGGTATGCTAGGTTAAAAGAAATAAGAAGAGAATTAGGGGTTTATGTGTTTAAAAGGGAGTGGGTCGGGTTTTAATTGGGCCAAAACAAGATATTTTGGCCAAAACACACCCTTCATGTCACGCCACTCAATGCAGAGTTCAGCCTCTATGACATGGGCTAAACGCGGAGGACCACTGTTATATGACTTAAAATTTTAAGTCCACAAACCAGTACAATCCTAAACTCCATGACACGGGCTTAAAGTGGACAGTGGCCTCCGTGACACGGTGAAATCGCAGAGGCCCATTGTTTCTAGCCTTGAGAAATTTCTTTTCACCTTCGTTTTGGACAAGTTATTACCACTTACCTTCGCCCATTCTCATGCTACATTACCTCTTGAAATCCATAAATTGCCCCTCTTTTCTTTCCTCCAATCTTCCATGTACCACCACACATCCTACAAAGAAACAAAAACATAAAAACCCTTAAAAATGTGGGTTGCCTCCCACCAAGCACCGTAGTTTTGGTCGTGCCTCGACTCTTCTTTTTGTATTTTTATCATGGTCATGTATTTAGCAAAACAATAAAATCCTACACTATAACAGTACATTCATGGGTTGCCTCCCATGTAGCACCTGATTTAACGTCGCTGCAAGACCCAACTAAAATTACTCATCTGATAGTGCTATGGACGTCTTCTGCCGGTCTTCATCTTTGGCCCAACAAGCTTTCACTCTTTGGCTGTTGACTAAGAATGTAGTTCCCTTTCCTTGTCTATAAGTTCAACTGCCCCATGTGCCATCAACCTTGCTACTTTGAATGGTCCATACTATTTTGACTTTAGCTTTTCGGGGAACAACCTCAACCTCGAATTAAACACCAATACTTTTTGTCAAGGCTCAAATGTGCGAGATAAAATGTGCTTATCATGCAACCTCTTAGTCTTATCCTTGTACAACTTTGAATTCTTATAGGCGTGCAGTCTGAACTCCTCGAGTTGGTGCAACTGTAACATTCATTTTTGTCCCGCCAACTCCGAATCAAGATTAAACTTTTTCACAGCCCAATAGGCTTGATGCTCCAACTCTATGGGTATGTGGCATTCCTTCCCAAAAACTAGTCAGTAAGGAGACATCCCAATAGGTGTCATGTATGCAGTTCTGTACGCACACAATGCATCATCAAACTTAACCGACCAATCTTTTTGCTGTGCATTCACTGTTTTCTAGAGGATTTATTTTATTTCCCAATTTGATACTTCAACCTGACCGCTAGTTTGGGGATGATAGGCTTTTGAAACCTTGTGTCTTACCCCATACTTAGCCAATAAATTTCCAAACTAGTTATTGACAAAATGTGTCCCTCCATCACTAATAATAGCTCTCGGTGTTCCACATCTTGTGAATATGTGCTTCTTAACGAACTTCACTGCCACTTTTGAGTCATTTGTGGGGAGTGCTACTGCTTCCACCCTCTTTGAGACGTAATCTACTGCAACCAGGATATACAAGTTCCCGTATGATAGAGGAAAAGGGCCCATAAAGTCTATTTCCCACACATCAAAGATCTCTACCCCTAAAATATTGTTCAATGGCATCTCATGTCTTCTGGAAATAATACCCATGCGCTTACATTGGTCACACTCTTTTGCAAACATAGCTGTGTCTTTGAACAAGGTTGGCCAAAAAAGCTAGACTGTAGAACCTTAGGAGTTGTGCGCTCACCTCCATGATGGCCTCCGTACGGAGACAAATGGCAACTCTTCAAGACCTGTTTTGCTTCACATTCCTGAATGCACATTCTAATCACTCTATCTGGCCCCTGTTTGAACAAGTATGGCTCATCCCATGTGTAGAAACGTAACTCATAGTAAATCCTCTTTCTATGTTGACTAGTGGCCTCAGGCAGATACACTTCACTAACTATCAAATTCATAATATCTGCAAACCAAGGTAGCTCGGCACTGCTCACTGCCAAGAGTTGCTCATCAGGAAATTCTTCTCGAAATTTTCTCTCTTATGGTAAGTGGGACCAACTCTCTAGCCTGGATAAATGATCAGCTACTTGATTTTTCGACCCCTTCCAATCTTTTATTTCCAAATCAAATTCTTGTAATAATAGGATCCACCTAATCAACCGAGGTTTAGCATTCTTCTTGTTGAAGAGGTACCGAATAGTGGCATGATCTGAATGCACGATCACTTTGGTACCAACCAAATATGATTGGAATTTATCACATGCGTACACCAAAGCCAACATCTCCTTTTCTATGACAGTATAATTAACCTGAGTTGCATCAAGAGTTTTGCTTGTATAATAATCGAATGAACAACCTTCTTTTTTCTCTGGACCAATACTACTCCCAAGGCCACATTACTAGCATCACACATCAACTCGCAGGGAAATTCCCAGTCAGGAGCAATTAATATAGGTGCCTCAATCAATTTTCTCTTCATAGCCTCAAAGGCTTTCACACAGGCATTGCAAAACTGAAATTTTACCTCTTTCTCAAGTGATTTGCACATGGGTCATGAGATTTAGGAAAAATCCTTGATAAATCGCCTGTAGAATCCTGCATGCCTCAAGAAACTATGCACACCTTTCGCAGATACAGGTGGTGGCAGATTCTCTATCACCTCTATCTTAGCACGATCAACTTCGATGCCCTTTCGTGACACTTTATGGCCAAGAAAGATGCCTTCTTTGACCAAAAAGTGGCACTTCTCCCAATTTAACACCAGGTTTGTTTCTTTACACCGAGCAAGCACCCAATCAAGATTCTTCAAACAAACTTCAAATGAGTTACCGAATAAAAAAAATCATCCATGAATACTTCTATGAAATCCTCCACCATGTCATAGAATATCACCATCATGCAACGCTGGAAGGTGGCGACCGCATTACATAGTTCGAATGGGATGCGCTTGAAAGCATAGGTACTATAGAGGCATGTAAATGTCGTGTTCTCCATGTCTTCTGGGGAAATATCTATCTGGTTATACCCGGAATACCCATCAAGGAAATAATAATACTCTTGTCCGGCCAGCCTGTCTAACATCAGATCAATAAACGGAATCGGGTAGTGGTCCTTTCGAGTGGCTTCATTGAGTTTGTGGTAGTCCATGCAAATTTTCCTACCTGTGACTGTCCGTGTTGGAATCAACTCATTCATATCATTAGTAACCACTGTCATGCCCCCTTTTTAGGAACACATTGGACTAGGCTTACCCACTTGCTGTCAGAAATGGGATAGATAATACATGCGTCAAGCCACTTGATCACTTCCTTCCTTACCACATCCTTCATCACTGGGTTCAGTCTTCGCGAATGTTGAACACTTGGATTGTGCCCTTCTTCCATGATGATTTTGTGCATGCAATACGCAGGGATGATTCCTTGAATATCAGACATCTGCCACCCAATCACCTTTTTTCTTCGTTTCAACACAGCCAAAGCTCCTTCAACCTATGCCTCAAACAATCTTGCCAAGACAAATACTGGTAGTATGTCATTTTCCTCCAAGTAAGCATACTTGAGGTGTGATGGTAACGTCTTCATCTCCAATTTAGGGGATTCCACAATAGATGGTTTGGGGGGTGGTCCCAGAGGTCTATTTAAAGTGTCAAAGTAGCCTGTACGAATGAATATCCTTTCTATGTCTAGAATCTGAATCATCTCATGGGCAGCTCCATTTCCAAAGATATCACTCCCGACTAGAGCTCTTTCTAGGGGATCTTTATATGTAATCACTGGGAGATTCGACTCAAGATCAATCACTTTGATTGCCGATAGTTCTTCCAAAATAGTCGGCAGCTTCATAACTTTATAAACATTAAGAACTTTAACCTTGTCATGCACTCGCATTGTGAGTTGACCTGCAACCACATCTATCAATGCACGACCAGTAGCCAAAAATGGATGCCCCAAAATAAATGGGACTTCTGGATCGGCATCAAAATCCAACACAATGAAATCCACGAGAGAAATGAGTGATCCCACTTGTACCAGCACATTCTTAACCACTTCTTCAAGTTTTGCCAGCGAATGATCAACTAGCTGCAAAATAACTATGGTTGGACGTGGGCTTCCCAAACCCATCTTCTTAAACAACAAACTGGGCATCAAATTTATGCTGGCCCCAAGATCACACAATCGTCGAGCATTGATAGTATGACCAATAGTGATCTAAATGGTGAAACATCCCGGATCAGTAAGTGCAACAGTGGCATACTCCGTTAACTTGATCTTGTTAGTCATAATATCCTTAATATACTTGGCATACTTTGGAATTCCCTGCAAAATGTCAATAAGAGAAAGATTAATGTGCACCTGCTTTAACAAATCTATACACTTCTGAAAACATGCTTCCTCCTTTTGCTTTCTTGGCCTCTGTGGGAATGGGGGAGGTGGCTTCACACTTGTAATGCTATTCTCCTTTTTCTCATCATCAGTTACTGCGCGCTTCTCATCTCTCACCACATCTCTGGGAGCTATTTTCTTAGGCTCCAACTCCTCCAATTGTCTACAACTTCGGGTGGAGACTGTATTCAACCGCTTGGGATTAGGATCAGTATCACTTGATAGACCTCCTTGAGGTCTGGTGTTTTGTTGTCAAAAAAGCTGACCCATCTGTACCTCTAGAGTCTTTGTGGCTAACTACTGATTTTTTATATCAGCACCCATCTGTGCTTGGTTGGCCAAGATTTTCTTCAACATCTCCCCAATAT
This sequence comes from Jaltomata sinuosa, assembly GCA_003996215.1. Classification (NCBI taxonomy): domain Eukaryota; kingdom Viridiplantae; phylum Streptophyta; class Magnoliopsida; order Solanales; family Solanaceae; genus Jaltomata; species Jaltomata sinuosa. The sequence continues at coordinate 105,420 of QJPP01003307.1, forward strand.
TGCTAGATGTGGCACTAGAGTTTGCACTCTATGCTTGTTGCTGAAGATTCTGGTTTCCCATTTGATTTCTAAGTTGATTTTGATTCACATATTGTCCCTGATTCCCTCCCCATGAAAACTTGGGATGATTTTGCCAAGTGGGGTTTCAAGTGTTTCTGAAATTTTGATTTCCCTGGCTTTGGGCATCGCCCACAAAGTTTATGGACTCTGGATTTGCCTCACACGCATCTGCTAAGTGATCAGCATTTCCACACACCTCACACCAAGTAAAAGTTTGTTGTGCCAAATTCACAGAAGCTTGCGGCTGCCCTAAAGTTAGGTTGCTAAACTGAGTGTTCATCTAATTCTGCAAAGATGCAATCTGCGCTGCTATGGCTATCAATTGATCCACTTCTAATAACCCTGCAGTCTTCTTTGTGGTGCTCCTCAAAACATATGTAGTCCATTATGGATTTCCCTGTGATATGCGATTTAAGAGTGTATATAGCTCATCATATGTCTTTTCTATTGCCTGTCCACCTGCTGCTGAACCAGAAGAATCTCCGTGTGAGGTTTAAGTCCCTCTATAAAGGTATGCACCAGAACTTCATTAGTTTGATGATGGTGAAGACAATCCTGAAGCATGGACTTGAACCTTTCCCAGGCTTGATACATATTTTCACCATCCTTCTGTGTAAAGCTCAAGATCTCACTTCTCAATTTCAAAGTTTTTTCAAATAGAAAGAAATGGATCGATAATTTCCTTGCCAAGTCATCCCAGGAAGTGACGTAATTAGGTGGTTCATCTTTTAACCACCTCTTAGCTTACTCTAACAGAGAGAATGGAAAAGTGTTAGTCTCACATAATCAAACAAGACTCCTATGGGAATATATGTGTCATTGATCTCAAGGAAGTTCTACAAATGCTACTGTGGATCCTCGTGAGATAGCCCTGTGAACTGTCTATTGGTGTGCAATAGTTGCATCATGTTCTGTTTAACCTTGAAGCGACCTCCTGCAGCCAGTCTACGAATGCTGGAGGTAACATTATTTGTGTGTGGGATTGCTACTTTGTGTACTGGCCTTGTTGCTGCCATCTCGACAGAAACAACTTCCTCTACCTGATTAGCTAGTTGAATATGTTGAATTGGATATTAAAAAGCAACTGCTCTTTGCCTTTGATGAAATGCACGTTCAGGCTCAAAGTATGTCTCTACCAATTCTCTATTCCTTGCCAGTTTCTAAGAACAAGTTGTCCCTGCAAGAACAGTCGCTAAGATGAAGTTGTCAAAACTTATATAATATTGCAAAGAAAATAGAATTCAGAAAATTACTAATCACTTAAGTCCTCGACAATGGCACAAAAAACTTGTTGCGTCCAAACACATATGTAAGTATTCGCGGTCGTACAAGTAATATAGTGGTTCTTTCAAGTTAGATATCGAACCCACAAGGACTATGTGTTTAGCAATTCACTTACTTTAATTTTCTAGTAATACTTCAGACAAGCGTTGTAATTAAACCAAAAGATCTATAAGTTTCAATAGTCTACTCATTGTAAAAATTAATGAAATAAAGTAATGAAGAATTTGGAAAAAGTTGTTAACAATATCAAAGTGAGATTCCAGGGCTACGGCATGTACCACAATCATGCGCAATAACTATTCTCTCCAACAAACTTTACTTCTCTAATTACTGATTTTAGGGTTAATATTACGATCCGAGAATGGTCATCCTCTAAATCACCTATCTAAACTAGTCTCACAACTACATCGTTGAGCGGGGATGTAAGTTTCTAATTCAAATGCATTAATGATTTCATCTCATTTATAACTGAATAAGGCACGCTAAGTATATTGCTATCTTAGTTGTAAATCACCCTAACGCATGTCAGAGATGATCTTATTCCTTATGTTCTTCGTCCTATTCTTACGATCACGTGGTCAGTTCACGTGAGAATTACTCGTTTATCCTAGTGTTGATCTGGCACTAAAATAGTAAATACAAAAACATGAGAGAAATTACTACTGAGAAGCGAAGTTCACTGGTTCAAATAGAATACTACACAATCATGTTTCAGCCGTAACCCCAGAACAAGGATTTTAGCCACTTATAATTGAAACAGAAACACCAAGACAATTGTTAATCATACCACAATTAAATATGACAAAAGAAGAGAATAAGAACCCTAAAGTAGCCTCCCCTTTGGGTTTTTGTAATCCCAAAAATGTATAACCCCCTTACAATTGGAGCTAAGTGTCCTATTTATAGTGGGGAAATAAGTTGCCTTCGTCTGGACCAAGTCTGTGCCACGCTGGCTAATGCAGAGGCCAGACTCCATGTCACGCCCTTAACACAGAGGGCTATTGGAAATCAGCCTCTCAGCTGATGCTTCCACTATATGTAATGCTAGCCAACACGGCTCTGCGTCTCCTTGGCATAGGGGATATTCTCCTGCTCTTCCTCTTTGCCTCAAACAACTCTTTCCAGCTTGATTTGTGTCCCCAGGGTTTATAGCTTATTCGTAGGCCTCAGTTTTCTTCCATAGATCCTCCAAAGGTCACCTATAACACACAAACACATATTAGTCCATCTAACACAATAGAGCTCATCAAAACACGATAGAATAGATATAGCTCAAGCTAGCAATAATCTTTTTTTCTAAACTCCATTTGATCAGTTGAAGTCGTTTCTTGCTCTAAATGGATCCTAATCACTATAAATATGTAAGGTAGCGATGAAGTACACATTTGCATCCCAAATACATCGCTAGTGTCTCAAATTATCCTTAAAACTAAGCTAAATATTCATAGCTAATGACATTTAGGCACATAAATATGCCTAAGATCACAACCCTAAGTCATTTATGGCTTGCTGGGACCGGTAGTTTGGTGGCCAGGCCATTTGTTAGGTCGTTATGTCCATTTCCCTGTTTTAGAGTTTTAACTTAGGAAATTATTGACTTTAGTCATCATTCTTAGCTAGCATGCTCAGAATCGAATTCTGACTGTTTCGTTATCTTTAGAACGTGGATTTTAGTCTAGTTGGACCTTTAGTCGGGGCCTGGGAACTTCTGGTATGATTCTACCTCACTTTTTGAGATTTCAAGCAGTTGAAGTTAGAGTTTTGACTTTGATCAACTTTCAATGATCAGAGTGTCAGATTCAAAATTCGACGGTTCCATCAGCTCTGGAATGTCGAGTTTGGGTTAGGTCAGTGGTTGGTTTGAGTCTCAAGTGATTCAGGCTCATTTTGGGTGTTTGGGTAGTTGCAGCAAGTGTTGACTTGGGTCAACATTCCTCTGAAATAACCTTGTATGAAAGTTTCATCGATTCCGTTTAGTCTGGAACATTGTTTCCACTCTAGTTGCATATTTAGTTTGTGTGTATCGGGTTTTGATTATGCCCACAACCTCCCATGGAAGTTGTTCATTTTTCTGGTTTTCTACAGCAGAAGTGTTCAGCACCAATGGCACTCAGGCAGCACGATTGTGCTAGCCTGTGCTTTCCTTTAGTGCCAACAGCGCTCGGGCAGCTCCAATGGCACTACCCTATGACCCTCCCTTTAGTGCGATTACGCTAGGCCAGCGCCAATGGCGCTGGTCTGCGACCTGCAACTTATGAAGCCTCTCCCTCAAATTTTCATTTCATTTTCTCACCTCCCTCTCTCTCTAAAACATTTCCCCTCTCCTAAAACTTATTCCAAATCATTATTCTAGCTATGGGGTTTTATCTATTGGAGGATTACACACTTCCTTCCTCATTTTGGTAAGTCTTCTTCCCAAATTTCTTCTCTTCCATGACCTAAAGCCTCCATTACTGTCATTTTTGTAACTTGGGGTTTCTTGTTTAGTTGTAGCATCTGGTTAGGGCTGTTGTTTGTGGTTTTGCGTGTGTCATCTCGTAAGACTTGCTCCCTCTCATTGTGGAAGGTAATTCTCCATTTTTATTCTGGACTTTACAAGTTTTCCCTTGATTCCCTCTTCTTCCGCGAGCTGTTTAGGCCCTTTCTTTACTTGATATTTTCTCAATTTTTGGGCATGTTCTCCTGGCGAGGTTTGGAACCTCGTGAAAAATTTTGCTTATAGTTTCCGCTTGTAGGGCTCACATGCTCGCTTTAGACCTAGATTTTGACTCGACTAAGCTTTTAGCAATATGGGTATCGTTGGCTTCGTCTTGAGGAGTAGTATATTGTTTTGATAGTTTATGTGTGATTCGAGGATTCTCGGACCAGTGCGAGCTTGGACAACGCCGTTCTAACAGCTAGTCGTCAGACGATATGTAGGTTACGGTCTTCCCTACCTTAGACTTTACATATATAGGCTATAACTATATTAATTAGCATCCTTGGGTTGGGTATTCTAGGTTGGCACCCTAGACCTTGTCCGTCTCTTTTGTCTGTATTATTTCTTACGCTGGTTGTAGTATTTGATGTAGTGTTGTAGTATTACCCTCATGGCCCTGTATGGCCTTTGTATACGCCTTTAGACCATAGACGATGGGATATTTGGGAATGTTCGCGAGTCCCAGACCTAGAGTTATAATTTTAGGCTGGATATCGTTGATGTAGAGCTGATTGAGCCTGTACAGGGCCGATAGGTTGATTATGAGCTTTTGGGATATTTTTGTCTGCAATCGTATCATTCATGCAAAGGATATTTCTGTAATATTTTACTATTACTTTGGTTGTTGGCCTACTATAACTGGTTTTTAAACTCTCTATGGCCCGAGGACCCATTTTCAGTATAAATGATTATAAAAGGGATTTGGAATTGATTTTATGGATCTTCTTGGAGTAAAAAGGATATCATTATGATTTTATCACCGATTTTCACACTTATACTAGACTCGGCTAAGCCATAGTGCTCGACATGTTTTACTACTAATTCTAGATGATATAGACTCGATCGACCTGAGCACTAGGCTTGTTTTACTTCGTATTTAGACCGGTTACGCGCGGGCAACCTTATTGGGGTTTTTGAGACTTGGTTCACTAATTTATACCTGGATAGACTCGAGGCATTTATTTTGAGATTTTGATCACTAGTTTAGTCCTGGATACACTCCGGGCGGTTATATTTGAGATTTTGCATTCTATTTTAGTATGTGGTCTGCGGGCTTCCATGGACCTTGCAAATCCAGACCAGAGGCTATGTGTTGCGAGTGCCGGAGGAGGGGTATACATTTGATAACGCTCAAGTAACAATCTATATACAAAGGTGAAAAAGATCATTAGGAAAACCAAAATTTATAGTTCCCGACAGGAGTCGGGGTCGATCCCACAGAAAAATAGTAGAGTTGCCTATAGGATTGTCTTATATCAATCACCAATAGAGTCAATGTTCAAAAAACAATAAAAGTAAAAAGGGGGGAAATCAGTAAATTGGTAAATCTATCACAATTCGTAATTCAAGCAAAAATGTAAAGTAAAACACGAGTTTGTATCAAGAGAGAGGACGACTAGGGGTATGCTTCCGATGGGACTCGAGCACGGGTCAAGGCACTTGCTCAATTACCTAATTTTCACTAAACAACATGGGTAGCATTGGTTTTAGGCATGAATGTTAATCTTTCGATCTCACAAACATTTATCCAATGGTTTTTGTTCAAGAACCACGATTTTATCATTAATCAACCAATATTAGCTTGAGAAAGTCACATTATCTCGAGCTTAGACTTTTAAGTGGGTGTTTCCGGTGAATTGAGATATTTCTAACCTCAATCTAAATGGAATCTCACGTACCCACTAGTGAATTCTCATCCAAGATTCTGAACCTCTATCTCAAGGAAGAACACAATCAAGTACTTTCAATAAATATTTTCAACCATTAATTTTAGAGTTAAAACATGGAGAATTCACTAGACCCATATCAATTTAGAAATTATAAATACAAATAAGCAAGACCCAAACCCTTTAATCAAGTACCCATCATACACATACCCCTAGACAAGAAGACTTTGCCACTCATGCTAAAGAAATAAGAAGCAATACCAAGTGGGTAATTTAAATTCCCTTTCATTAATGGAAGAAGTTTCCAATATCAAAGCTCAATTTACAAAACTATGGTGAATCCAAGGTTGAAGATGGAGAGAATTCAGTGATACTCGCTATCTTGCCTTGGGAGAGAAAACTTGTTTAACAATATTCCAAAAACTATTCAAAATGGTCAAAACTATGAAAAACTATGCCAAAATTGGGTTTTAGAAGGTTCCTAAATCATCACATAAAAGTGGACAAAAAAGCTCCTCGGGAGTTGTGCACCATAACGTGCATTTTTCACGTCTTGTTGTATGCATCACATAGCTCCATCTTAGCAGACCAGTGACTCAATCCAATCTTTAGGTGTTGTGCGAAGTGGGTTTGGACTGCACCAGGCAGAGTGCCCGTCACACGACGGCTGCACCTGTTGGCAGAATCTTCATCTCTCTTGATTAACTTCACACTTCAACTCCTTTTGAGCTCTTTTGGGTCCAATTCCTAATTTTCTACTTCTGACCAAGAGTACTTGCATATGCATCAATAAAAGCCATAAGAACCTCTAAATCTCATAAAAATATGGCAATAATTCATGATTAAAGGCTTAATAAGTTGGTAGATTACCGACTTATCAAACCCCCAAACTTGAACTATTGCTTGTCCTCAAGCAGGATACTCACAAAGTACGAAATGAATTATTCTCTAAAACTCAATCAAGGCACAAATGATTAATCTATTCTAAAAACTAAGAAAACTAATAAATAAAAGACTCAAACAAAAGACTCAACTATAATGCTTATCTCAATTTGGACCACCACATTCTCAAGGCAATTGCCCATTTTAAAACATTCATCAAAAGGACTTCATTTCTCAGTCAAAAATAGGGAAATTTTTCATTCAAAAGAAGATTAAGCTTCTCAAGTCATTGCCATGAACCATCAAGGTTTGCCTCGAGATTCACCACACAACTTGTCTTATTCATTCCTCTTAATTGAAATAGAGACTTTATGTTTCAGTCCAAGTGCATGATGTCACTCACCATAAGAGAGAATCCCACTCACAATCATGCAATTCACAATACAAGGGATTACAAGAGAACCACAAAGACTCTCACTCTCTCAAGAAAGTTCAAGTGCACACATGTAAAACCATAGGCTTGCCCTTCATGTAAATCGCCACTAATGTAGAGTGACCATGCTCGGAATCACTAAGAACTTGCAGGTTACGATGTTGGATAGGGCTGAGGTGAGGATTGCATTTGTCTCAAGTGACTAAACCTCCGTAACACTTTTTGTTATCATTATGAACACCGCTCACATTTTAAAATTTTCACTTCACTTTATTTCTCCCGCACACAACCCAAGCTTCTCCCTTCAACTTGATCATTCAACCTTCTTTTATCACCTTCACTTGGTAGCACCAATTCTTTTCTTTTCATTTTTCTCATTGAATTTGGTCTTTTGGAGCAATTTTCAATTCACATAAGGTGCTACCTTGTACTTGAAGTACATTCCTTTTTTTCTCCACATTGAGTACATACACCGCCAAACTCAGGCTTTTGCCTATGTTATCATTTCAATCCCCCCCCCCCAAACATAAGTTTTTGCCTATGTTTCAATTTCAATCCATAAGGAGGATGGGTGCAAGAATAGAGGTTCCAAAAGGGGTCAAGGTGTCAATAAGGGGCCAAGGAAAGGTCACAAGCTCAAAGGGGTTCACTAGGATCAATGTCAAGAGAAGGCATTTGGGTGAAGTGGCTATTCAAAAAGGGCCTCAGATCATCTTTCAAGCTCGGTCACATCTAGAATTTTGCCTTGAATCACACTCGGTGCAAGTTCTAGATGACATATATGCACAAGATTCAAAGGATAGCCTCATCACACACGCCATTACATCACAAGAATTATCAACACTAGTCTCAAAATCAATTAGGACAAATGACTTTTGACAAGCTATTCCAAGTTCATTACACACTCGTTTGTGAATCGATCAAGCCAAACCAAGAGTGTGCAAGTCATGACAAGAGAATGGTTTTCTCAAAATTCATTTTCCCTCTTTTCTTTGATTTTCAAAAACTCCTTGCCAATAATTTTTTTTTTATGGGTCCATTTAGAGACAAGCAAAGAATGGACTCAAATTAAAACTAAAACTTGACATTTTCCCTTAAGAAAGTCGCCTCTAAATCTATCATAGTGAAACACCAACCTGGTTCGATACAAAAACAAAAGAGAGAAAAATAAAGAAAACATTCTACTCCTTGGGAAAGAACCGTGGTATTAAGAAAACCCTTAGAGTTTATTGCTAAGCTACTATTAACAAGGCGACTACAAATTTGCGCGCTCATAAATCATTTGAGAACTGGCCTCAGCATAGGCCCTTAGCATATTTGAAAGGCACGGGTGGTAAAATAATGGAATCGTGTAGGACTAACTTGACAACACATTCGAAATTAAAAAATATCAATCCCGGCGAGGGCACAATTAAAGCATCAAAACATAAAAAAGGCCCAATAAAGGCAATATAATCACAATTATCTAACATGCCCGATAAGGGCCAAATAAAAATCTAGCAAAGGAAAATAAATGTCAAGGCCCGACAAGGGAAATAAGGAACCATATATAAAGCCCAACATGTAGAACCAAATCAAATAAACACCACCTCCTCCCATAAAAAGAAGCATTGCCCTCAATGCTTTAAGCTCAAGTAAAGAAAGAAGGGGTGCAACAACTCCTTAGAGGACTAAGGCTCATCACTATACGTTGCCTCTACACTAGTGCCTGCCCCATCCTTTTGGGAGTGCAAAGTGATTGTGGACTCTCTGAGAACTAGATAAAACTCTGGGTTTTGATCATCATACAGCTCCACCTCATCCTCATCATAAGTTGCAAGCAAGTTATCCAAAGGACTGAGAATGTGTCAGGGTGTAGGAATGGCAGTCAAATATGCCTCCTTAACCGGGGCCTTCCCTTTAGCCTTGTCAACATCTTTTTGGATTACCTTGACGGACCCCTCAATGACATCTACCCTGTGGTAGAGTTTGGTCACGTTGTCCACCACTCCCTTGATGGCCTTGTAGACAACCTTGTCAATTAACCCGAGCAATCTATTCAACAAGTCATTCAACTGCCTCTCGTGATTATAAGTTTTATCCACCATGTCTTAGAGATCACTCTTGTTCAATGGCTCTCTAGGTGAAGTAGCTACTGGAGTAGGCACTTCTGAGGCTGCCCGAGAAGGAGAGGAGGCAATTGCTTCAGCATTAGAATCATCAACCTTAACCTCCTACGAGGGATGCATCCTGCGCCTTTTAAACTTAGGGGCATACTTGTCTGTTTTCCTGTCCAAGTCAATCACACTAACCTCATTGGTAACCTTGTCACAGCTGAAGTAGGGGATATCAGCCTTAGTACAAATCTAGCTAATAAGCACCGGGAATGAGAATGAATCACCACCCTTGCATGATTTTCTCCTTATTACTATGGCAGTGATTTCCCAAAGTTGACATGTTCTCCCAGCATAATAGCGGTAATCAGAATAGCCCTATCCTGTGTTATTTTCTAATCATTTTGTGAGGGCAGGAATTAGATATGGACAAGGTCATACCAGAGACGATCTTTGAAGTACATGGTTCTCCTCAAAATATCACCCCTATAGTGGCCCACATAGGAGTGTTAGGAGCAAGAATATGGGTAGTCTCCATATACGACTTTGGTTCGGCAGCCAACTTAGCCAAGAGTGCAGCTGCAGGCAAAATTGGGTGACTCCAATAAATGGAATTTATGGCAGCTAGAGTGATGAGAACTTTCTTTCCACGGACAATGACTAAATCCAAGTTAGGGAACCTCTCCGCATTCCCCTTATAGCCTTTAGAATCTTGTGTGGCTTGGTAGGCAGCAAAGAACTCCCAAACTACCTTCTCGCAGTATCCTTCGGGTACATCTTGGAATGGTTGCCACTCTTGGTCAGTGAACTGTTTATGGATATTGGGTAGCTCTGCCCTGGATGCAGCCAAGTTGAAGCTCTGCTCCTCGTTGAAGGTTCTTTTACTATCATGATCATAGAGGTCTTCATTCCCTCAACCCTAAAATGAAGTCTCGCCTCTTCTGCTGCCGATAGTTTCCTTTGGTTGTGCCCTGTGTTTCCCATGCTATAAGATATAGTCTGTACATGGAGATTTTTTTTGACATATGTGACAGAAGAAAAGCTAAAAAGAAGTTAACTACTTAAAAAGAACGGAATGCAAAGAAGGAGAAAAACAAAACAGGTAACTGATGGCTCATGCGGACCACGAGAAAAATACACCAAGGATTGTGCTTATTGCACGTGACTTCGCATGAGCTAACATAAACTTGTAGTGATTTTTTCTTTGACGTGTGAAATCTGTTGCGAACTGCACCAGCCGAAGTGTACGTCGCACCAAGCTTTGCCCATTAAATCACTGAACTGACATCTTTTAAACACAGTGTGTGATGCCTCGTGTGTTTCACACGTCAAGATCTATGCATCATATGCAAAATGCACAAGGAAACAGTTGGAACTTTTTGGTTCCTTGTGTTCTTGTGTGTTACACATGTGATTCATAGAGCAAGATTTATGTTAAGCACTTGGCATGAAGCAACAATACTAATAACGAACAATAAGGCAAACTATAATATGACCACAAAATCATTCGGGTACCCAGACTTCCCCAAATTCCATTTGTAAACGACTAAGATTCGTTCCTGAAAATAAGCGATCAAGAAAGGAAAAATAGCAATAAACAATAATTTTAATATTTCAATAATTTGTGCGGGGGTTACAATCTTTATAAAATCTTATAAAAAAGATGAAATCCTCTGATTCTTCTCCTCACGTTCCTTGATTTACTCTTGATTGACACAATATTTGTTGGATTTTCACCACGAATGTGGAGCGAAGCTTTAATCACAATTGTGGAGGTATAGAAACTTGCGGCTTAGCACTTGGATATGAAGACTTCTTTGTATGTGGAATACTTGCGGATTACCACTGAAGAGCAGAGCTTTTCTATGTTTTTTTGTCTGTCTAGTCTTATGAAGACCCCTTTATATAGGTGTGAGCTAGAATTTTGATAGTATTTTGGTGTTCAAGTAATTTTAGAAGACCATGGGCTTGAAGAGCATGAGTTGGGCTTGTCTTGTCAACTTAACAGATTGGACCAAATGTGATTTGGATTTTATTTAAGTCATATAATTTTAACTTAAATATTAATCCCTCTTTATTCACCAATAATTTGACTTGGTCAACATATCATGAATTTAAGATTTAATCCAAAATTTAATATGGATTTGTCAATAAAACTTCACTGTCTACAAATGCCCCCTACTTCGAGGCTTGTTGGGGTGCTCGACTTGTCGAACATCTAAAAATGAGGCTTGAAGTATTCATGAAGCAAATGTTTTTTTACGTAGTTTATTTCTTGTGAAACATTTGAAACTTCACAAGAAATGACTATGTCGATATATCGAAGATATCCAAATTAACACATACCGGAGTCTTTTTGACAGCATTCTCTAATTCGCACGAGATTACTTGGCTTTTGGTCATTTATCGACTCATTTTTTTGGTTTGAAGTGTTTTCAGCTTATGGAGAATTATCGCATGGTATTCCATTGTAATTTTATGACTTTAATAGGGTCATCAACTACAAAATTGGTTGGAGAGCAAGAATCGCGTCTATAAGGTTGATTTGATGATATGAAGCTCGTGACTTCGTCGCATGTGTTAAGGTGTTGCTTTCTTTGATGTTGAACACATTTACAATAGGTCCTCCTCCAATTTTGCTCGATCATTTGAACAAAGTGTAAGGACTTCGAACACTCCATACGTAAGCCTAACCTTATTAGGAGGCTTTCAAAACTTTTCATATTTGATTCCAACGGAAACATTCCATAATTGGCTCCAATAAAATTTTTCCATAACTATAACTTTCCATAATTTTGGTTCCAATGGAAGTTTTCCATATTTTGGTTTCAGTGAAAACTTTCCATAACTATAATTTTCCATAATGTTGCAATTTTGGGAAGTTTTCATATTTTCCAAAATTTTGATTCCTATGGAAATTTTTCATATTTTGGTTCCAATGAAAATTTTCCATAACTATAATTTTTCATATTTTGGTTCCAATGGAAATTTTCCATAACTATAATTTTTCATAATTTTGGTTCTAAGGAAAATTTTCATAATTTGGTTCCAATGAAAATTTTCCATAACTATAATTTCCCATAATCTGTAGGAATCAAACTTACGACCCCATCTTTTGACATCAATAAATACCCATGTTCCTATGGCGGTTGATTGTCAAGTTGAGGCATCATCAAGTTCCATTGAGCCTCTTTCTATCAGGTAATTCCTCTTTCATATTTAATTTTCTTCACCTTTTTCACAGCTCAGCACGACTGTGGTAGAAAATCCATATCTTGCTGTAGGAAGACTCAAATTGTGATCCGTTTGATTTTTCAGAAACTAGACTCATAGAGTTATGACATAACCGAAAATCATGATCAGATAGCTCCTAGATTCTCCCAAGTAATTTTTTGAATTTAGCCTAGAATTCTGATGAGCCGATTGCACCAGCTTCATGTGGCCTTACAAAACAGCATTGTATCTTGACTTAGGAATAACGAAACCACAAATCACTTGTAGTACTGGAAAGAAGAAACGTGAAGTTATGACATAAATTAATTTTTGAAGTTGGTCTTCAGATCTGGCAGTTCTTATTACAGATCTATGCAGTCTCACCACAACATCTGTATCCTTGTGTAGGAGCGTCCAAATGATGATCGACTTGATTTTGTGGACACTAGACTTCAAAGGCTACCACATATCCAAAAATCAAGGCCAAACTCTTTTTGTACTAACGGAAATTAATTTTTGAAGTTAGTAATACAATCTTGCAAGTGTTGACTTTGGACAGCAATCGTGAGCGTGCTTCTCCTTTTTGTATCTTTTTTTTTTTGTAGGTTTGCCTGAGGGTGTAAATTGTCTCTATTTCAGATCGAGGAGATGCAAGGGATGGCCATATAATCAATGAGGTATACCAGCTGGCATGTTCCTCTTGTGGCTACGCGAGAAGGAGGTGTGGAGTGACCATATTCCGTCTTTGGTGCTCGAGAATGTGGCGTATCTCACTTGAGACTTGATGAAAAAGATATTTGGAAAAACCGCATTCCATACTTGGTACTTGAGCATATGGAACATCTCATCCTTGTGGCTTGGTGACACAATGACTGCATTCCATCCTTGATGAGCAAAGCGCATGGAATATCCTCTTCTCTTAGTTGGCGGCTTCTCTTCAACATCCAAATTAGAGCCATTTTGTCACGATGAGCTGAAGCATGTATATTGAAAAAGTTTTACCATGTAGATACATCATCTCCTTTATATTTCAAGTTTACAAAGGAACACAAATAGTCTCAATATCAGACCAAGAAGATGTAAGAGATAACCGCATGAATGGCCAGGAACCACTTGGTGTATTTTCCTATTGCGGCTTGGAGAGATAATATTTTGTGCATATCATCATTGGGACTTGGATAGGTTGACACTTAGAATGACCATATTGCATCCTTGGTGTGCAAACACATGGCGCATTTCATCCTTACGGCTTGGCAAGAAAGAGGCTGGGAGTAGTCCTTCCTAACTTCAACAAGCAACTACTTCGCGCATCTCAACAAGAATATTTTTTTCTTGATGTAGGACCGATGAAATTATAAGCCACTTAATTTGTCAGGAACTAGCCTTCAAAGGGAGAGACATTTCAAAAAAAATCAGAGCCAAATTCTTTTCGGATCAACTAGAATTAATTTTTTGAAGTTGATTGAGAGATCTGTCGCACTGACTTTCTAGCTTTAAGAGCTCTGGCCACAACATTCATATCCCGAGATGGAAGCACCAAAATACCGAGATTCTTGTTCCATTGGAAAGATAAATCACAGATCTACAACTTGTGCAAAGATCACGACCCAAAGATCTCCGGATTTGTACAGTTCCTCTTTTTTATCATTTTTGTTTTGAATTTTTCCTTACTAGACTTTTCAGCTTTGAGTGTCTATGGTAGAAAATCCATAACTCATAGTAGGAGTGACAAAATTATGAACTTCTTATATCGTTGGAAATAGGACTCCAAGAACTACAATCTGTATAAAAATCATGGCCAAAAACTTTGTGGATTTGTACTGATTTCAATTCGAAGTCAGCTAAGAGTCTGCCGCACTCGGCTGTTCAGCTTTGTAAGTCTGTGGAAGAAAATTCATAACTCGTAGTAGGAGTGCCAAAATCACGAGCTTCTTGGTTGTAAAGAGGACTCCAATAAATACAATCTGTATAAAAATCATGGCCACACACTTTATAGATTTGTATTGATTTCAATTAGAAGTCAGCTTAGAGTCTACCACACTCGACTCTTCAGCTTTGGACATCTGTGGAAGAAAATTCATCACTCATAATAGGAGTTCCAAAATTATGAGCTTCTTATATTGTTGGAAAGAGGAGTTTGAGAACTACAATCTGTATAAAAATCACGCCCAAAGGCTTCATGGATTTGTGCAGATTTTACTTCAAAGTCAGCTCAAATTCTTCCTCGTCCATCTCATCAGCTTTGTGCATCTGTGGAAGAAAATTCATAACTCGGAGTAGGAGCGCCAAAATCATGAAATTCTTATTCTGTTGGAAAGAGATTCCCAGATCTATAATATATGTAAAAATCACGGCCAATGGCTTTACGGATTTGTACATATATCTCTTTGAATTTGGCCCAAATTCTGCCTTATTTTCCTCTTCAACTTTGCACGCCTGCGGAAAAAAATTTTCATAACTCGGAGTTGGAGAACCGAAATCACAAGCTTCTTGTTCTGTTGCAAAGAGACTTCCGAGATCTATGGCTCATATTACATTTACGGCCAAAAGCTTTACGGACTTGTACAGACATCTCTTTGAAGTGGGCTAAAATTCTTCTATTTTTGTCTCTTTGCTTTTTTTTGCGCGTTCGAAGATCCTACCATGACGTCATTGCAAATATGAAGGTTCCAACTTGTGGAATTTACCACTTATTGAAATATTATTGTCTTCCTATCGGAGCAATTTTCATTTTTCATGGAGATTTGCCCCCGATTGAATCATCAACCTTCGGTGAAAGTCCCAAGTTTGACGAAAGAGTACTTGAGATTTAACCTTTATGTGCCAGATCAAGTGGAAATATGAGTATTTTTGACACTCATGCTACTGAACCCAGAATGAAATTCTAAGCACCTACGTACCTCGGTGAAGAGGATCAAGTCATAACGTAGTTCTGAAAGAGTGTTTTTTTTGTTTTTTTTTGTGTCCTAACTTTTGCCTAGGTCGCCTCTTGCGAGTTTTTCAACCTAGCGGACTTTTTGTGTCCTAACTTTTGCCTAAGCTGCCTCTTGTGAGGTTTTTAACCTACCGGACATTTTTTTATTGGAGCCGTACATAGTTTATACTCTATCAGACCAGGAGTCACATGCAGTTTATGCTCGTGTGGTAAGGAGCGGCCCCTTGCTTCAAGGATAGTACTTCTTCAAGAATTTTCCATTGATGGGACCGACCCGTAAGCCATCTGCATCTACAAGCTTATAAGTACAACTTGAATAGGCTTCTTGGATAATATATGGTCCATCCCACTTTGAGGTGAACTTGCTTCCCGATTTGTGAGATATGATGATTGGTCTTCTTAATGCAAGGACTTGATCACCAACTTGGAAGGACCTTAGGTGAACCTTTTTATTAAAAGCACGGGAAAGACGAGCCTGATAACATTCAAGACTTTGTTGAGCTTCCAACCTTTTCTCATCGAGGGCCTCAAACTCTTTAAGGCGTAGACGAGCATTTTCTTCTTCAGTGAGTCCTTCTTGGATAGCAAACCGCAATGATGGTATTTGGCGTTCAAGTGGAAGGACTGCTTCAGCTCCATAGACAAGAGAATAAGGCGTTGCTTGAGTCGGTGTACGATGTGTCATCTGATATGCCCAAAGAGCTTCATCCATTCTATCGTGCCAGTCCCTCTTAAATTTGGAGACAACCTTCTTTAACAAGTTGCACAAGGTCTTGTTAAATGCTTCGGCTAGTGCATTTTCAGCAGCATAATACATTGACGAATTATGTTGCTTGAAGCCAAAAAGGTCGCAGATCTTATCCATCAATTTGTTGGCAAATGGTTTGCCGTTATCCGTTATTATATAACTGGGGATGCCAAAACGATAGATGATGTTCACTCGAATAAAGTTCGCAACATTCTCTTTTTTTACCTCTTTGAGGGCTACCGCTTCAGCCCACTTTGAGAAGTAATCTGTTGCAGCTAAGATGTAAAAGTGGCCACCATAAGATTTTGGTAGTGGTCCAACCACATCCAACCCTCAAGCGTCAAACGGCCTAGATTCCACAGTTGGATGTAACACTTCAGGTGGTCGATGCATAAAATTTGCATAGAATTGGCATGCTTTGCATCGTCGACCATAATCCAAACAATCTTTCACCATTGTTGGCCAGTAATACCCCATCCTTTTTATGTGAAAGTGCAGCTTCGGCCCAGATTGATGCGATCCACAGACTCCCGAGTGTGCTTCTTGCATAGCTTGAGTTGCCTCTTCTTCCCTTAAACAACGCAAGAGAACTCCCTCAAATGATCTTTGATATAAAGTATCTTTGTAGTAAAGGAAGTGAAGGGCACGATGATGAATTTTGGTCTTTCTTTTTCGATCTTCTGGAAGTATGTTGTAACACAAGTAATCGACCATGGTTTGTCACCAATCAACTTTCTCGGCTTCAAAAATAGCCACAAGATGTTCTAGCTTACTTTCTTCATCCTCATCCTCCTTTGGCGGTACTACCCATTTTTTGGCAAATAGTGATTTGTGCTTGATCGGGAAAAGTCAATGTTGAAGCTAAGGTAGCTAAGGCATCAGCTTTCTTATTCTCCTTTCTTGGCACCTGTTGAAGAGTTACATCACCGAGCCATCCAATCAATTTCTATCCATAGTTATGGTAGGGACGTAATTCTGGCCTTTTGACTTCGTAGCTACCTAACAATTGATTTATCACCAATTCTGAGTCTCCAAAGACTTGTAATTTTAACTGCTTCATATCGACTGCCATTTCAAGACCCATTATAAGTGCTTGATACTCTGCAACATTATTGGAGCAACATTGTGTCAGAGTGAAGGAATACGACAAGACTTCCTCTTGAGAAGTGACAAATATCACACTAGCACCCGCTCCTTCGCAATGTGAGGCACTATCAAAATACATCTTCCAATGGGGTTGAATTTCAATGACAATGGCATCTTTGTCAGGTAGTTCATTAGTTAGCTCCCAATCATTAGGTATTGGATGGTCTGCTAAGAAGTCTGCTAATGCCTACCCTATCACAGCCTTTTGAGGAATGTACACAATCTCGAATGTTTGAAATTGGAGATATCACCTAACTAGATGATCGCTCAGGACAGGTTTCGACATTACGAATTTGATGGGATTTGCTTTAGAAATAAGGTGGATGACGTGAGCTTGGAAGTAGTGTTTCATCTTCTGAATGTAGAAGACCAAGGAAAAACACAATTTTTTGATCGGTGAATACTTCAACTCATTTGGTGTCATCATCCTACTCAAGTAGTAAAGGGAATTTTCTTTCCCTTCGCTATTATCTTGGGCTAAGAGAGCTCCCACTGATCTTTCTTGAGCTGATATGTATAGTATCAATGGCTTTCTAGGAATAAGAGCTTCTAGAACTGGTGGTTTTGTCTGGTGAGATTTGATACTCTCGAAGGCATTACTACAAGCTTGGTCCCATTCGAAAGGAGTACCCTTCTTCATGAGACGGCTAAATGGTTGGCATTTTCCTGCAAGATTTGAGATTAATCTCCTAAGATGAGCCAACTTCCCTTGCAGACTTTTCAATTCATGGATGTCTCTTTCAGGATTGCATCTACTTTGACTTGATCAATTTTTATCCCTCGATGTAGTACAATGAAACCAAGGAACTTTCCAGAGGTAACTCCAAATGCTCATTTCAGAGGATTTATTTAGAGTTGGTACCTTCGCAATAGATCAAACACTATTCTCAAGTCTTGCAAGTGATCACTCTTTTTCCTTGATTTTACCACCAAGTCATCAACATAACATTTAACGTTCTTGTGAAGAATGTTGTCGAAGATATTCTGCATAGATCTTTGGTATGTTGCTGCAACATTTTTCAAGCCAAAAGTCATTACTTTATAGTAATAAATTCCCTTAGGAGTACGGAATGTAGTAATCTCTTAATCCTTAGGAGACATGTAGATATGATTGTAGCCGGATGAGCCATCCATAAAAGACATCGCCTCGTACCCAGTAGTGGCATCAATCATAAGCTGTGGAATGGGAAGTGGAAATTCGTCCTTAGGGCATGCATTGTTGAGATCCCTAAAGTCAACACAAACTCGGATTTGCCCGTTCCTCTTTCTCACAAGGACAATGCTTGAAATCCATGTGGGATACTTAACTTCACGAATCAAGCCAGCCTAAATAAGCTTGTTAACTTCAGTTTCGATCACATGAACCAATTCAGGCATAAAGCGTTGTTGAGCTTGCTTGATACGACGTGCACTTTTCTTGACTGCAAGATGATGGACTGCCACCTTCGGGTCTAAACCAGGCATTTCCTTGTAACTCCAGGCAAACACATCCTTGTATTCTTTTAGCAAGTCAACACAAGCTCTTTCTTCACTAGCTACAAGCAAGGCATTTACATAAGTGGGTCTTTGATCTTCATCAGTACCGAGGTTGACTTCTTTCAATGCATCAACTGTGGTTTTCACCCCTTCTTCAAATTCGGGTGGTGCATCCTTAGCATCTTCATCTGATTGAAGATTTCCATCATTAAAAGATATATGGTAACACCATGCAATATCCTCCAACTCTTCATCAACTTTTTTTGGAGATGAATCATCCTTTTCATCTTGTGTGGTAACATAAAATAAAGAGCCAACACTTTCTTCATCCTCATCACGCTCTTTGTGTAGACCACAACATGCGACTTTGCTTTCAGTACTTCCCCATATGAAACCACAAGGTTTGTTTGCCGCCTCATTCTAGAAGGGATCAAACTTTGGAAATCTTTAGAGATATTTTGAGGTATGGGCAAAGCAGATGCTTTCATACTCTTGCAATTTCTCCAAGGTTTATTTTCTTTTTTCAATGGCCCTAACCTCTCAAATACGGAAATTCTTGCTGGTGATTTTCCAAGTCGATCAAATACTAAAACCCTTTTGTTAGAAGCAACACGTTCATCTTCCATAGTGACGTAGTTGTTGCTTACCCTTCTTATGGATATGCGAATTGGTGGGGATTGTTTGTATCCCAAACCTTCACATTGTTACCTCATAGAAGGCTACGATGGAAGCTTCCCTAATTTTGATGGTTCTTTAGGATCATATCCAACCTTCGCAAGGAGTATTTAAGAATTTGGATCAAATCCTTCATCCGTACACTTTGTAGGGAGTGCTTCATTTTCTGACAATTTAGGAGCCACAAAATTTCCAAGTAATTTTGTTGATGACATCATCATATCGATCCTCTTAACAGGTAGGGTCAGTACCTCTAATGCATTTTCCTGCGACTTGAAAGGGTGTCTTTCATCTTTCTTAGCCTTTGGAACATAACAGAGAACGAGTGTCAATTTCTTACTTGAAAAAGCACTACTCCTATTAGTTGCTTTGTTCATATTGGCAGGCTTTGTATCTTCCTTACTTTCAACCTTTGCTTTACCAGCAATCACTTTGTCCTTCTTTCTCAGGAACTCAAAGTTTTTGTCTGTCGCAATTTCATCAATTCTTCTAGCATATTTCTTCAAGTAAAACCTCGCGTCAGCAAAGTGTGTTTCAACTTCAGTGAAGGTATTATCATCTGCAATAATCTTCTTTGCAACTCCATCCTCATATTACATCAAACATTGGTGGTAGGTAGATGGGACCACTTTGTTCTCATGTACCCAAGGTTTACCAAGAAGGATATTTTATGATGTCTTTGCTTCAATTACATGTAACCACATGCCTGATTGTAACTCTCTGATAGGGAGTTCCACTTTGATGGCTCCTATGGCTCTTTGTCACCCTTGATTGAATCCTTGGATCATCAAACGACTTTCTGTAAGATTATTCGTTGAGATCCCAAGTTCCTTCAATATATGAATTAGAAGGATTTTAACTCCAGATCCACCATCGACTAGAATTCTGTTCACCCTTCGCTCATGCACAAAACAAACCATGAATAATGGGAGGTTGTGAGGTGTGTCACCAAGTACAAGGTCATCATCAAAGAATGTAATTTTGTCCATAAAGACATCCTCAACTTCATGGGATGATTTTGAAGGACTTTTGGTGATGGACATAATGAGATACTATTTTTTGCTTCTTTCTCATCAATGTTACAACAAAGGGCCTTTATGCCATCACTTGCAGACTTGGTGAGAAACCAAATTGGCTAAAATTCTCCTAATGTTATCGGTCGATGCAACTCTTGGTAGTATTTCACCCTTATTTTTTCCTTCTTCGGGTGCCCAATCAATTTTTTCATTTTAGGTCTCCTTACCATATTTTCCCTAGTTTGTCGCTTGCTTAGCTCCTTTTGCAAGCTTGCTTTGCGACGTTTGCGGCGAGTCACAAGAGTCCAACCGCAATCATTAAAATGGTCTACTTGGTCTTCATCTCCTTTTAATGATTCTCCTTTTATCGACGCTGCATCACTTAGCCCAGGAAGAGATAAAATTTCATTAACATTAATGGGCTCCAAGTCTCCAAACTTAATCATTGATGTCAGACTTAAGTTTGGAACGTCCTTCTCTCCATATTTTTCAATAAGGTTACATGTCACGATCGAATTGAGCAAGTCAGAGGTGGCACCAACTTGGTTTGAACTTAATTTCTCATCCTTAAGTGAAATAATTCCTTCACGAGCTAAGTCCATGAATTTATCCTTAAAGACAAAGCACTTCTCGATAGGATGGCCAACCAACCGGTGATACCTGCAATAATTTAGATCGTCACTTCTCCCTGCTTCATTTGGTCATTTCATCTCTGGTAATTCAAAAAAATTTAGCCCAAGGAGTTCATCAAAGATTGCGGATACATCTGAATCAAGAAATGGGTAATCCTTCTCTTGCATCTCCTTCAGACTCAACTTTCGGCTTGCCCTATCCTCAAAAGAAGTCTCCTTTGCACTCTGCTTCAAAGAAGTCGCCTTTACACTCTGCTTCTTGCTTACTTTTGTGGTGAACTTAACCGGAGAAGCATTGATATTCATGGATTCTTTATTTTCAACCTTGGGCAAATATTTACCCACTCTCTTGATTTCTTGCTTGTCTTTACCTTTGCGGGGTTCATGGATAGGTGGCCCTTCAATTCCAACTGATGCCATGCTCGACTCCATGTCGTGAGCACG
This sequence comes from Jaltomata sinuosa, assembly GCA_003996215.1. NCBI lineage: Eukaryota > Viridiplantae > Streptophyta > Magnoliopsida > Solanales > Solanaceae > Jaltomata > Jaltomata sinuosa. The sequence continues at coordinate 126,822 of QJPP01003307.1, forward strand.
AGTGGCCAACTCTTCAAAAGTCTTAGGCTATATGCCTTGAAAAATATAGCAGAGACCCCAGTGCATACCTTGAATGCACATCTCTATTCTTGAAGCTTCACTACGACTATCCTTGCAGTTTAGACTTGTGTGCCTCCATCGATTAATGAAGTCAAAAATTGGTTCTTCATTCTACTGACGCGTGTTTGTAAGCTCCACCATGCTTACGGTACATCTCACGCTATAGAAGCAGTTGAGAAATTCTTGCTCCATTTGTCCCCAACTGTCAATGAAACCAGACTCAAGGTCTGTGTACCAATCAAAAGCATTACCTCTAAGGGTACGAACAAACTGTTTGACGAGGTAATCACCATATGTTCCAGCATTGTTGCACGTTTCAATGAAGTGTGCCACATGTTGCTTTGGACTTCCCTTACCATTGAACTACTGAAATTTTGGAGGTTGATAATCGACAGGCATCTTCAAGTTATCAATTCTTGTGGTGAATGGCTTCGCATATGTAAGAGAGGATTTTGCGGCAACCTCGCACTTATCCTTGATGGTCCCCATGATGAACTCCTTGATTTGATCGATTGGAATCATCCTCTCAGAGGAAACTTGGATCTCCTTAGCATGTTCCACTTGCTTTGCGGGATGATCAACTGTCTCTTGTACTTGCGGACGCTTTCCAGGTGCATGACTGGATTCTTCATCCATCATGCCTTCCATCCTATCTGTTAACTTAACAATTCGAGCATCTTGATCTTGAACATATTTAGTCAAGCCTTCAATAGCTTTTGTCAAGCCCGTAAGTTGTTCTTTCATGGACGAAGCATTAGTCACCATCGCATGCATCACCATCATAGATGATGGAGAATAACATAGATTTTCCCGAATATGAGATGTAGATATATTATGTCAAGAAGATCCAGTACTTAAGACATCATTGCCAGCTAGAGTGAAGGACTTCTTGTACGTAGATAAGCTCAGTTGGGCAAGAACCCTTTCAACTATTTCGGTGATGTCATTGCCTTATTTTGTGGGATTTACGGGAGACTTCACACCTTTCGCAGATGAACCAAGAACAACATCAGATTTGGATTGTACTGGTAAGGATTATTGTCCTAGAAATTTGGATTGGTTCCTTGTGACAGGTCCCATGCTTCCCACAGTAACATCAAGGATGTTTTCCACAACATCAGAGAATTTGGATCTAATAGCTTTTGCGGATGCAAATTCCGAGTTGACCTTTTCGGAAGTCATCTTAGTGTTCTTGAACTTTGATTGCTGGAGAGAAGAGATGATAGGTAAAGATTGTCCCACTGGGCGTGCCAATTTGTAAATGACTAAGTTTCGTTCCTGAAAATAAGATATCAAGAAAGGAAAAATAGCAACAAACAATAATTTTTATATTTCAATAATTTGTGTGGGGGTCACAATCTTTATAAAATCTTATAAAAAATATGTAATCCTCTGATTCTTCTCCTCATGTTTCTTGATTTTCTCTTGATTAACAAAATATTTGTTGGATTTTCACCACGAATGCGGAGCGATGCTTTAATCAAAATCATGGAGGTATAGAAACTTGCGGCTCAACATTTGGAGATGAAGACTTCTTTTTATGCGGAAGACTTGTGGATCACCACTGAAGAGCAGAACTTTTCAATTTAAAACCAAAAGAAGAACTTAATGACTTCCCTTAAGAAGAACATTACCTCGTCTATCATTGGGAACATCAAGCCCTTCAATTTACAAACATTAAGCACAATCAACAACAACAATTTCAGACCCTCCAACGAAGATCATTAGCCCAACAAGCATAATCAATTAGAATAGGACGTGGGCAAAAGTAATGACAATTTTATCCCCAAACACCAATTTTTAACAAAGACCTCATGAAGATGACAATTTACCCTTAAGAATGATATCACCCAATCCATCATAGGGCCAAATCATGCATCAACACAAGTGGGTTACTCAGACTTCACCCAAAACATGAGTTTTAAAGGCTAAAAACTACCACAAACAATATGCATCATCATAAGTTCAAGTTCTACGAAGTTAATCTTAAGCAAAACACCAATATAACTCAAAATTGGGGACCCAAAATTTTCAAATTTCACCCAAAAATCAACATGGAAGAATAAAAGAGCATGCTTCACAATATGAGTTCCCAATCATGATAAAAATATGTATTTAACATCGGAGAACTTACCACAAGTGAAGATTAGGACTAGCAGAACAAAAATTGATTTTTTGAAGGCCAACAATGGAGACCCAAGATTTTCACCCGGAGAGAGACGACAATGACAAGTGGTTTTGCAGTAGTGGAGGGTTTTGTGGTGAAAGTGGAATGATTTGGGAGAGTTTGAGGATTTTTTGGGAGTTTTGAGAGAGGTTTGTGGAAGTTTTAAGAGAATATGGAAGAAAAAGAAGGAGGGTGGCGGTTCAAAAAGAGGAAAGGAAGAAGAAAGGTCACCGAGTCAGTCTCCGGGTTGGGTTAGTCAAGGGGTAGGTCATACAAAAATTTAGAATTTACCTTGGTGCGCTGCAACGTGCGATTTTCACAAGCCTATGTGTGTATCTCATATCACATCGCACAAGCTGGATATGTGCCCTAACTTTGCCCAGGCCTCTGACTCATAGTGAGAAAGAGGTGCGACGTACAATTGGGCCTGTGAAAAATGCACGGCCTAGCGTACATCGCCTCCAACCTTCAACGTTTCTTCCAGCTTTTTGATTTGGGATGCGGTGCCTCATGCAATACGCACCATGGCTTGTGCAGACCGCATGGGCGTCTGCACATCCCCTTTTTGCCTTAGTTTTCCACTTGATCATCTTTCCTCATCATGAATTCCTACAAACACACCAAAATCAACAAAAGTTAACAAAACAAAGTCAAAACGCTTGGGTTGCCTCCCAAGAAGAGATTGATTTAACATTGCGGCTTGATAATTTTACCTCATTCTTCAATCTTCACCACTCACTCCTCCAATCCTAGTGGCAATAGCCATGACATAGCCATTATTTTTTGTATTTGTAGTGGTGTCACTAGGGAGTGTTCCCTTTATTAGAGGATTCATCTGGGTGTACAAGTGGTTTATTTGCACCTCAAGATGCTTGATAGAGGTCGAGTATGAGCTCACCATTTGGTGAAGCATTGACACCTAGCTCTTAAGCTCATTTACCCCACTATTTGTCATCTTCTCCTTCTTCAAGACCAAGGACAATATGTCTTTCATCTTTGATTGACTGGGGTTGCTCATACTGGGTTGATACAAGGTGTCACCTTTATTTAGAGGTATATAGGGGTTCGAACTCCAATGATTTTACCTATCACCATCCTTTTCTTGATCCCTCTAATTGTCTTCCCTCTATTTATCTTTTATCCAACATTGATTCTCATTCCTTGGGCGATAGTACCCAGGCGGAGAACCCTCTGACAAGTAGAAAATATTCCCATACACAATAGTGAACACCTCATCATCACTAGCCTTAAGCTCGGGCGTGCTCAAGGAATTTACGCTCTTGGCATTACCAGCCCCCATTACATGCTTAGCCAACAAAACAACCTATGTCATCATCTTAGCCATAGTTTCATATTTTTCTTCATCCTTGTAACACATGTCATTCATAAATATAGTCGAGGTCATCCTCGAGGGCACATCAGCCTCCCTCGTATGCCAAGCACAATTCATCTTGGTCATTCTTTCTAAAAGGGCGGAGGCAATATCGTAAGGCTAATACATGAAGGTTCCACCAACAAAGTTGTTGGCCACAGAATTATTCATTGAATTCAAATAACTATAGAAGCTTTGGAGAAGGACATATTCTGGCAATTTGTGGTTTGGGGCACAACAATAGTTTCTTTTTAAATCTCAGTCACGCCTCATGTAATGGTTCGTCGTGAAGTTGATGAAAGTTAGTTATTTCATCCCACAATTGCATCATCCTTAATGGAGGGAATAATGTCACTACAAATGCTTTGGAAAGACCATTCTATGTGGTGATTGAGCCTTCTGAAAGCTCCTCTAACCATGTTGTGGCTTCTCCCATCAGAGAGAAAGGGAATAGGCAAGGCCGAATAGATTCTTGGGGGATCTTATGGAAGATCAAGGGCTGGAAAATTTCTATGAAATTTTTGATATGCCTATTGGCATCTTCATGTGCATCCTCTCTAAGCAACCCCTTCATTTTTATGAGGTGGAGCATGGTACTAGTGACATAGAACACTGCATTCCCAATTGTGAAAGGTAGGCGGATTGCATCTACTCCTTCTTGAATTTCGGCCTCAGGGGCAGTGTCCATGAAACCTTCAAGACTTTTGTTATCACCCACCTTGCTCATGGGCTATCTGCTCAAAAATAAAAAATAACAAACAAAGTAAAAAGCAAACAAAAACTCACAAAGTGATTTCAAAAATCAATTGAAAAGGCTACTCAAAACTAATTCCCTGACAATGGCACCATTTTTGATAATGCTCAAGTAACACTATCTATTCAGAGGTGAAGGAGATCGTTAAGCAAAATAAAATTTATAATTCTCGATGGGAGTTGGGGTCGATCCCACAGAGAAATGGTAGAGTTGCCTAAAGGATTAGCATATATCAATCAACAATAAAGTCAATGTTCAAACAATGATAAAAGTAAAAAAGGGGGGAAATAAGGGAATTAGGAAATCTGTCACAATTCGCAATTCAAGAAAAAACGTAAACTAAAACACGAGTTTGTATCAAGAGAGAGAATGACTAGGGGTATGCTTCCAGTGGGACTCGAGCACGACTCAAGGTACTTGCTCAATTACCTAAATTTTCGCTAAACAACATGGGTAGCATTAGTTTTAGGCATGAATGTTAATCTTTCAATCTCACAAATATTTATCCAATGGTTTTTTTCAAGCACCATGGTTTTATCATTAATCAACCAATATTATCTTGGAGAAGTCACACTATCTCTAGCTTAGACTCTTAAGTGGGTGTTTCCAGCGAATTGAGCTATTTCTAGCCTCAAGCTAAATGGAATCCCAAGTACCCACTAGTGAATTGTCATCTGAAATTATGAACCTCTTTCTCAAGTAAGAACACAATCAAGTAATTTCAATCAATATTTACAACCATTAATTTTATTGTTAAAATATGGAGAATTCACTTGACCCATATCAATATAGCAATTATAAATACAAAGAAGCAAGACCCATACCCTTTAATCAACTACCCATCATACACATACCCCTAGACAAGAAGACTTTGCCACTCATGCTGAAGGAATAAGAAGCAATACCAAGTGGGTAATTCAAATTCCCTTTCATTAATGGAAGAAGTTTCTAATATCCAAACTCAATTTACAAAACTATGGTGAATCCAAGGTTGAAGATGGAGATAATTGAGTGAAATCCTCTATCTTGCCTTGGGAGAGAAAACTTGTTCAACAATATTCCAAAAACTATTCAAAACTATCAAAACTATGAAAAACTATACCTAAATTGGGTTTTAGAAGGTTCCCAAATCATCACATAAAAGTGGACAAAAATTCCCCTCGAGAGTTGTGCACAGCGACGTGCGTTTCGCACATCTTATTATGCACATCGCACAACTCCACCTTAGTAGACCACTGACTCCAGCCGATCTATGGGTGTTGTGCAAAGTGGGGTGTAGACCGCACCAGGCAGAGTGCATATTGCATGGGGGCCACATCTCTCGGCAGAATCTTCATCTATCTTGATCAACTTCAGACTTCAACTCTTTTTGAGCTCTTTTGGGTCCAATTCCTTGTTTTCTACTTCTGACCAAGAGTACCTGCATATGCATCAAAAAAAGCCATAAGAACCTCTAAATCTCATCAAAACACGGCAATAATTCATGATTAAAGGCTTTTTAAAATTGGTAGATTACCGATTTATCAATGGTACAATTGAGGTATACGGGTGCATCCTTTCATGGATCCTACTTGTTGGTCCTATAGGCACGATAGGAGGTACATACAGGGTTACTATCACACCTGTTCCATTACATCATATCATATTATGTATATTGTATTTAGATCCATCCTTGTTTGTTGTTTGCTCAGTGTACGCTCCGGTAGTATGGGATGCTGAAGGGTTTGTTTTCACTTATATGTGTTCCTCAGGTGTATGGGTGACCATTCAAACTTTAGGTAGATTATTTTATACTATCTTATTATAGTACTTATTAGAGACTTCAGATCATTGGTGCATTAGTGGATTCTATATTGTTGTATCTCTGGTCATATAGACTTCTGATCATTGAGGGGTTAGTGGGCTCTATATCATTGGGGTACTGATTAATGGCCTCCCAGTTAATTATGGGGTAACTTGTCCTATCCTAGGATTTTACTTGTGAGATTGCTTTCCAATTATTCTTATCTTTAGAGTGGTGTTATTAGAATGATTTCCTTAATAGTATTGTTTCAATCATGAGTATGTTTACTTGCCTTCTTTTTCTTCTCTTTAATTGAGGTTACCAATATATTGCCCTTCTTCTTAAGCCCTCTCCGCATATATATTGTTGTTGCAAGGACTCCAGTTGCATTTTCCTTTCCATCGCCTGTGTTATGTGTTATATATATCTTCTGTGGCTAGCATAGCATGCTTGTATTCTCGTTGACTGCTATCCATGCTAGTTTTATGTTCTTTCTCTGTTACTTCTGTGATTTCTTTCTTGATTATCTGCTATTTACTATTTTATATCTTATATGCCCTCAGTCGGCTAATGATGCCTATTGGGTACCTGTTACTTTGCAATTGGTGCTCATACTACACTTCTGCATCTTTCTGGTGTAGATCCTAGTGTGAGCTTTCGCCATTGATTTCATGGATACTCATGCAGCTTTTGGATATTCGAGACTAGGGTGAGCTCTTGACAACTGGGGCTTGACCATATCTCATCATTTGGCATTGTTACTCTCTTTTATTATTTAGAGGCAATTGTATATTCTATTTTGTTATGTCTAGTACTTTGTACTCCATTAGAGGCTCATGTACTATTGATACCAGGTCATGGGATTGTGTAGTTTCCTTATGTATATATTCAGGTTGTTTTCCTTCCATGTTATTGCATTATATCTGCTTCTGCTTATTTCTGCTTATTGTGCATGTTTGCTTAGGTAGTATCCTATTACTAACTATTCGGAGATATAGGGATCAGTTCGCGTACTGGGAGGTTGTAGGTGCCACTATGACCTAAGAAATTAGGTCATGATAGCTTGGTATCAAAGCTCTAGGTTCACCGGTGTCATTGGTACAAAAGCAAGTGTCTAAATAGAGTCTCGATGATCAATACAACGACGTCTGTATCCTATTTGGGGGAGGCTATAGGGAATTATTAGGAAAAGTTCCCTAGTTTTTGCTCTTTATTGTGTGTTCCTGACTTTATCAACTTCTAAATTTCATTTTTTCCATTCCTTTTCAGATGCCTAGGGCAAGTACGACAGCGGGTGACGATGAGGCTTCTACGCCTATTGTTTCTATGCTTCCTCCAGTGACAGGATTTTAGAGTGAGATTAGAACGCATTATTTAGGGGGTTTGGGGATAGCCCATCCTCTGGTAGGATATATGGCTACCCCAGTTCTTTAGTATGCCATGTCTAGGACTCTGAATCTTCCAGATGGTGTAGCAGTATCACAGGTAGAGGCAGTGCCCGGTTCTTCAAGTGGTTCATTGGCTCGATTTGAGGTTTCAGGTCATCAGCAGGGTTGTATTTTGGTATTGGAGTATGAGCCAAGGTTTAATGACTTGATTTTGTGCAATGCTAAGTTTGTGCCTGCAGAGTTTGAGAGAGTTTAGGGTTTTATTGGAGGGTTGATTTCACCACTCCATTAGGCGACAGAGCACTTGGTAACTGTTGGGATGACCTTTCTTCAGGTGGTTGATAATGCTTGGGCCATTGAGGGGTTATGTCATGAGGCATATAGAGGTAGTGGTAAGAGGCATCACTGTTAGGGCAGTTTTTGTAGTTCTCAGACTCGAGGTGGGGGGTTTTCTGGCGAAGATCATTTTTATTGCTTCCTGTCTAGCAGGCAAGTTTCAGTGACTCCACAGGTTTCAGAGAGTGGCAGTATAGAGCATGTTGAGCAGAGTAGACATGGTGCAGGTCAGGGTTCCCAGAGTTTGCATTCAGGGTGTGTAGGTCGTTGTGGTCAGTCAGGCTCTACGAGAGCTCCTTATATCACTTTATCTAGTAAAGGTTTTTCTAGTGCAGTGAGTGTTGGCACTTTTCTTGGGATTTCCCCATGATCACACCTTCCAGTCAGCAGGTTTTATCTCCCAGGGCTCCAGTGCCACCGGCTAGAGGTATTAGGTAGGGTTGTAGGGGTTGTCCCCAGGCAGTGAGAGGTTATGTGCAGGGTAGTAGGGGTGGTCCCCAGGAAGTGAGGGGTGGTGTGCAGGGCAGTAAGTGTGGTCCTCAGATGGTTAAAGGTAGCTTTCTGCCAGGCAGTTCAGGTATCCACCCAGAGTCGATAGGCACTGTGCATCAGAGAAAGGATTTTGTGGGTTGCTATGTTTGTGGGGTGATTGGTCACTTTGGTAGAGATTATCCCTGATGAGGAACTATCAAGCCTTTGGCATCAACTACTCAGTCTAGTGATAGACACCAACAATCTGATGCCCCTTTTGGTAGGCCAGAGTTTGAGGTTCCAGATGTCGTTACAACAGGTATGACTTTAGTTACCATCTACTAGTGATGGTGTTGTTTGCCTTGCGGATCTACCTTGTTCTTTTGTGTATTTGTATATTTGCCTACCTGTTTCTTATTTTGTTGCATTACTATTTGAGTTTGTAGTGATTATGCGTATGTTTTCTTGGTAGCTTGATTCTTTTTAGTAGTGGATTGGGGTGTGTTGTCTTTGAGTAGCGACTACCCAGAGTTATGACTTGTGGGTAGGTATTGTTAGCTTTATTACTTATTATTGTTGTGGGTTTAGAGTTGGTAGGAGTATTTTTTTTTTAGCAGTCTTGGGTGGTTGTTGTCTAGGCCGTTATCTAGTTCTTACTAGAAATCCTTCTATTGGTTTGGTGAGGTACCAGTGGTTACGTATTGAGGAAAGTTGCTTTGTCTTAAGGAGAGTGGGTATTGGATGGGTTACTTTTGTGCGGGAGGTTAAAGCAACCCTCTTTAATTATTTGGTTTAGGAAGTTGGTAGGTGTATTGAGTTGTCTCAATTATCTTCCCCAGTTCCAGTTAGGTTGAGTTTTGACTGTAGCATTGTGGTTGAGTTGGGCATTCAACCTATCTTTTTCCTGCCTTATTAAGTGTCGCCAGTAAAAGATGTGAGAGTTAAGGGAACATCTCCAGGATCTTCTTAAAAAGAGTTTGTCAAGTTCAGGGTATCTTTGGAAAGGGTTTTGTTTGGTTTGAAAAATGAGGGGGATGACTCCTTGTATGTATGTATAGGTTACTAGTAGCTGACTAAGGTTACGACTGAGGGTATGCTTAGGTTTTTGTGTTGATGACTTGATTCGACCGACTACAGAAATGCAGTGGCATTGTCCTTAAATGAATTCGAGATCAGGATTTCTTCTTGTAGAGATCTAGGTGGTAGGATTTTCCATTACTACCTTTGGGGGCTTTTTGCATCAACTATGATTTCCTTGTTATATTTTTTTGATGACCCTGGTCTCAGTAGCATCTACGGATTGGGCAAAATATATTCAGAGCCTAGTTGGCTCCAGTTTCTATAATATTCATCGGCAGCGTATGAGTTTACTCAGGGTTTTGACAAAGGTATTGATTGGTAATTGGAGTTGGGTTTCAGAATCATGGGTTAGCATGTTACTTCAAATGTTTCGTGGAAGGTTCTCTTGAGTTGCATCATCTTTGAGCCAAAAGGCAGTAAGTGCGGATAATTTAGCTTCTCTATTTCTATTTCAGAGTGACCGTTGGCCTTGGACATCCAGTACTTGGGTAACCATTTGGTTAGGGTTGACTTGCCAGATCCCAACAGTGTTTTTGCCAGTGTTGTGGTCCATTCTACCTTGGTTAGACAGATTCAGTGGTGTCAGTTCGAGGATCAGTAGTTGCATGATTAAATGTGATCTGGTTATGCAGATTAAGTTCAGTAGGGTTACTTTGGATTCTAATTGTACCTTAAGATCGATGATCGCCTTGGTGTTTCGAGAGTTGGAGGCTTGATTTGGTTAATTCTCTGAGAGGTGGTCTTTTGCATGGGATTCCAGTATTGGTTAGGCTATTCCAGTGTGTGCCAGGAGCTATGGTATGTTGAATGCTTTCAGAGGTTGTGGTTTGTGTATTGGTTTAGCAGAGTGGGTGTTTTAAGCCAGTGGGATGGTTTGACTTGATATTCGCAGCATGGTGGACTTTTTTCTGAGGTGAGGCTAGTATGGTGATCTTAAATCCAAATGGTGTTTGAGTATTTGGAGCAGCAGCGGTATTCCTAGAGTTTGGAGCTTAGTTGATAGATACGAACTTTATGGTAGGATGACCACACTCCTTCCAGAGATTGGGTTTTGTGCTTAAGGATATATTATAGGCTAGTATGTTGAGGGTCAGAGTCTAGTAGATGATGGCTTGGCTTGGATAGAGTTTGATTCTGAAGGTGACATCGTTCGAGGTTGAGTATAGTGGGAACTATAGCCTTCCAGTGGGTTAGTTGATATTTCGAGAGTGGTTTGAGTGTCTGACTAGTGAGAAGCTTCATGGTTATGGTACTAAGGACTCTAGTTAGATTAAAGGGTTGTGCGAATCAATGCATTCATGAGTTAGAGATTTGGTTGGTGGCTTTGTCGGTAAACCTGGTTGTGGTATCGAGGTTTCAATTTTTGTGTGTTGATTGCCTTGATTCTCTTGGTTTCTGTGTTGTGCCGATGTGTTCTGGTTGGGTTCTTGAGGTTCGGTTCTGTTGAGAGACCTTTGGAAGTTTTGAATTAAAGGTTAGAGTCTAGTTTTACTGGTAAGGAGTTGAGGTTTCGTAGTTTTCCTTTTGGTTCAGCTCCGTAGGAGGAGGCTACCCAGGAGACCAAGAGAGTGATGCGGGCTTAGTATCCATTGTTGTTTGAGTCTCCAGTGTTCCTCTTTCCTGACTTTCACGGATGAAAGTCCTTTTTTGTAGTGGATGATGTAATTACCCTTTCGGTTATTCATGTGTTTTTACCTTCATTGTGCTATTAGAGCCTGCATGTAGAGGCCTCAGGTCATTTATAGCTTGCTAGGACCTGTGGTTGGGTGCCTGGGCCATTTTGTTAGGTCATTATGACCATTTCCCTGTTTTAGAGCTTTAACTTAGGAAATCGTTGAGTTTAGTCAACATTCTTAGCTAGCATGCTCAGAATTGTATTTTGACAGTTCCATTAGCTCAAGAACATGGATTTTGGTCTGGTTTGACCTTTAGTTAGGGCCTGGGAATTTTAGGTATGATTCTATCTCACTTTTTGAGATTTCAAGCCAGTTAGAGCTGGAAGTTTGGCTTTTGTCAACTTTTGATGATTGGAGCATCGTATTTGAAATCTGATGGTTTCATCAGCTTCAGAATGTCAAGTTTGGGTTAAGTAGGTGGTTGGTTTGGATCCTGGGTGAGTCGGGCTCATTTTGGGTGTTTGGTTGGTATTAACAAGTGTTGAATTGTGTCAACATTTCTCCAAAACGACCTCTTATGGATGTTTCATCAATTGCGTTGAGTCTGAAACATCGTTTCCACTCTAGTTGCATATTTGGTTTGTGTGTATCGAGTTTTGATTGTGCCGGGAATCTCCCGTGGAAATTTTTCATTTTGCCAGTTTTTCTGCAGCAGAAGTGTTCAGCGCCAACGGCTCCCAGGCAGTGTTATTGCGCTAGCCTGTGCCTTCCTTCAGTGCTAACGGTGCCCAGGTAGCGTCTATGGCTTGCCTGTGACCCTCCTTTCAGCGCGATCCTGCCAGGCCAGCGCCAATGGCACTGGTCTGCGACATGCAACTTATGAAGCATTCCCCTCGAATGTTCAGTTCATTTTCTCACCTCCCTCTCTCTCTAAAACATTTCCTCTGTCCTAAAACTTTTTCCAAATCATTATTTCAGCCGTAGGGGTACATCCATTGGTGGATTACTCGCTTCCTCCCTTGTTATGGTAAGTCTTCTTCCCTAATTTCTTCTCTTCCATGGCCTAAAACCTCCGTTAATGTCCTTTTTTTAACTTGGGTTTTCTTGTTTAGTTGTAGTTGTTGGTTAGGGCTGTTGTTCGTGGTTTTGCGTGTGTCATCTCCTAAGACTTGCTTCCTCTCCTCTCATCATGGAAGGTAATTCTCCATTTTTATTCTTGACTTTACAAGTTTTCGCTTGATTCGCTCTTCTTCTCCGGGCTATTTTAGTCCCTTTCTTTACTCGATTTCTGATCAACTTTTGGGCATGTGCTCCTGGCAAGGTTGGGAATCTTATGGCAAATTTTGTTACTGATTTTGGGTTGTAGGGCCCACGGGGTCGCTTTTGACGTGAATTTTGACCCGGTGAAACATTTAGCAATATAGGTACCGTTGGCTTCGTCTTGACGAGTAGTATATTATTTTGTTTGTTTATGCGCAATTCAAGGCTTCTTGGAGCAGTTCCAGCTTGGACAATGTTGTTTCAGCAGCTAGTCATCAGACGACTGGTAGGTTGTGGTCTTCCCTACCTTAGACTTTGCGTATATAGGTTATTACTGTATTAATTAGCATCCTTGGGTTGGGTATTCTAGGTCGGCACCGCAGACCTTGTCCGTCTCTTCTATTCGTATTATTTTTTATGCTGGTTGTAGTATTCAATGTAGTGTTGTAGTATTACCCTCATGGCCCCATGTTGCCTTTGTATACACCTTGGGAGCATAGACGATGGGATATTTGAGAATTTTCGCGAGCCTCGGACATCGTGTTATGATTTTAGGCTGGATATCATTATTGTAGAGCTGATTAAGCCTGTTCAGGGCCGATAGGTTGATTGTGATCCATTGGGCTATTTTTTTCTGCAATTATATCATTCATGCAAAGGATTTTTCTACATTATTTTACTACTACTTTTGTTGCGGGCCTACTATAATCGGTTTTTTAAACTCTGCATAGTCCGAGGGCCTGTTTTCAGTATAAATGATTATAAAAGGGATTTGGAACTGATTTTATGGATCTTCTTGGAGTAAAAGGGATATCATTATGATTTTATCATCGGTTTTCATACTTATACTAGACTCGGCTAAGCCGTAGTGCTAGACATTTTTTACTATTGATTCAAGATGATACTAGACTCTGTCGACCTGATCGCTAGACTTATTTTACTTCAGATTTAGATCTGGTTATGCCTGGTCACCCTTATTGGGGTTTCTGAGACTTGATTCACTTATTTAGACTCAGATAGACTCCGAGAATTTATTTTGGAGATTTTGATCACTAGTTTAGCCTTGTATACACTCTGAGCGGTTATCTTTGAGATTTTGCATTTTATTTGAGTTGTAGTCTGCGGGCCTCCATGGACCTTGCCGATACGGACCAGGGGCTACATGCTGCGGGTGTCAAATGAGGGGTATACGGTGCAGTTGAGGTATACAAGTGCGTCCTTCCATGGATCCTACCTACTGGGCTTATGGGAGCCGAAAAAAGGTGCATAGAGGGTTATTATCACACCGGTTCTATCATATCACTTCATATCATGCATATTATATTCGGATCCACCCTTGTTTCTGTTTGCTCAGTGTACACTCTGGTAGTATGGGATGTCGGACGGTTTGTTTTCACTTGTATGTATTCCTCGGGTGTATGGGCGCTCGTTGGGATAGGAGGTAGATTATTTTCTGCTATCTTATTATAGTACTTGTTAGAGGCTTCGAATTATTGGTGGCTTAATGGATTCTATCTTGTTGTGGATATGGTTATATGGACTACTGATTATTGAGAGGTTAGCAGGCTCTATCTCATTATGGTACTGATTAGTGGCCTCCCGGTTAATTGTGGTGTAGCTTGTCCTATCCTAGGGTTATACTTATGAGAATGCTTTCCAATTATTCTTATCTTTAGAGTGGTGTTATTAGTATGATTTCATTAATAGTATTGTTTCAAGCATGAGTATGTCTACTTGCCTTGTTTTCCTTCTCTTTTATTGAGGTTACCGGTATATATCCCTTCTTCTTAAACCCTCTCCTTATATATATTGTTGTTTCAAGGACCCCAGGTGCATATTCCTTTCCTTCACCTGTGTTCTGTTTATATATATATATCTTCTGTGGCTAGCATAGTAGGCTTGTATTGTCATTGACTGCTATCCATGTTAGTTTATGTGTGCTTTAACTATTTCTTCTGTGACTTCTTTCTTGATTATCTGCTATTTACTGCTTTTATATCTTATATGCGCTCAGTCGGCCTATGATGCCTACTGGGTACCTATTTCTTTGTAATTGGTGCTCATACTATGCTTCTACATCTTTCTAGTGCAGATCCTAGTTTGAGCTTTCGCCATTGATTGTATGGATACTCTAGCATTTAGATATTCGAGACTAAGGTAGGCTCTTGACGATCGGGGTTTGACCATATCTCATCATTTGGCATTGTTACTCTCTTTTATTATTTAGAGACAATTGTATATTCCATTTTGTTATGTCTAGTACTTTGTACTCTACTAGGGGCTCGTGTAATATCGATACCAGGTCGTGGGATGGTGTAGTTTCTTTATGTATATATTTGGGTTGTTTTCCTTCCGCGTTGTTGTATTATATCTGCTTCTGCTTGTTTCTGCTTATTGTGCGTGTTTGCTTAGGTAGTAGCCCATTACTAATTATTTTGAGCTACGAGAATTGGTTCGCCTACTTGGGGTTGTAGGTTCCACCATGACCTGAGAAATCGAATCGTGATAAAGTGGCTTCATGTTGAAATATAAATTGAGAGGAAAAATGAAAGATAAAGAGTCTTCCTTTAAAAAAATAATAATATTTAAAAAGAGGAAAAAGGAAAAAGAAAAGAGTTGAAAAGAATTGGGCCGGCTAATTACCACAAATTCTCATATTCCCATTGAGAATTGGGCCGGCTAATTACTTCCCCTAAATAACACCCAATTTCATGCGGACCAAGTAAATTACTTGGCCAAACAAACAGGTCAAATTGTGTAATTACACCAAATTATATCTAAATCCAATTAAAAGGTGCTCTTCCAAACAGGCCCTTATGCTTATTATTTTCCTGCCTCTTCAAAGTCTTCCATGATTTCAAATGATTGTATGCATCACTATCTTACCTCATTATTATGTTGTATGTTAATTGTATGTATGACTGCCTTTAGTTAAGTTTTTCTCCTGAAATCATACTCTTATTTTCTGCTTTTCTAGGGGGTCAAGGAAAAGCAAAAAATGATTTACCAATTGCACGCGGTAGTGAGTTCAGACCAGTTAGAGGTGGGCGTAATTCTCATTTTTCTACTGATAATGGTTATGTAGGAAAACATGGTGGTTGTCATGGTTAGAGGGATGTGGATGGCACTTCTATTGGGGAAGGAAAACCCATGAGAAGTATTGTGTCTTAATGCACACGCAAGTGCACGCGATTGTACAAGTAATATAGGATTTAGAGTCCAGATATCATACCCACATGGACTTGTCGATTAACTATTTTACTAAATCAAACCATCCTATTCAAACTAGACTCACAACTACATCATTGAGCAGGGATATGAGGATCTAATTCAAATGCATTAACATTATCATCCTGTTTGCAACCGGATAAGGCAGACTAGGTGTATTGCTATCCTAACTGCAAATCAACCAGAGATGATCTTATCCCCCTGTTCTTCTTCCTATTCTTACATTCCCTTAATCCGTTCAAGTGAGAATTACCCATTTATTCTAATGTTGGCCAAACATTAAAATAGTATGCACAAAAAAATAAGAACAACTAATATAATAAATAAACTTAATCGAATCAATTGTCTACTAAACAATCATGTAGTTAGCTAACATAACCCTATAACAAGAAGTTTAACTCCACATAGACAAGGAGAAATTATAACAAATCATCCTAAGAAAAACGTAAAAAAATATAATAAAGAAGAAGAAAATATGAAACAAATTTTCTCCGACCTCCACGGTGGCTCCTAGCTCTTTGTAGGTCAAAAGTTATGTAAAAATTGTTCTCATGAGATATTTATATGTCTATAAAAAAGTCACAAATAAAATAATTGAGTCTAAAACAAATTGGAAAAATTAATCTCGGATCAACTTTGCCGCGATGCACCAATTAGTGCGCCAAAAGTCAACAAATTTTTCATGTTGTTGTGGTCTTCAGCAATTGCCACGTCTGCATGTCTCAATTGCAATTCAATTGCAAATTGCAGCTATGTATATATATTATATAATATTAACTTTAATCCATTAAGTTGTCTGCTTGATTTTCTTATATAATCTTCTATTTTTATTTCTTTTGTTTTCAAATCTCTTTCTCTTCACACCATTTTAATCTTACACATAAAAATACCCAACATAAGAATAATTATAAAATCAATGCTTAAAAATGATAATGAAAAGACTAATATGAGGCAAATAATGATTGAATATATGTACTTTAGGCCTCACATCACCACCCCACACTTAGACTTTTGCTCGCTCTCGAGCAAGCATTAAAGCTCATCTAAAAAAATCAAACTAGAAATACCACCATTTTGGTTTATACAAATAATTAGTCCATGTAATAAATCACACCACCAAGTACACTTCCTAATCATTATGCAAGATAAACAAACAAACAACATATTTCTAACCTCCTAACCTCAAAGATGGACTCTAACTCATTAAAATTTAGTTAGTTCACCTACACCATCAAAGAAAGCTAAAAAATATCACCTATCTATCATGAAACAAAGGCCCTCATAAGAAAAAATAGTCCATACACTCAATTTAAAGAATCAAATATAATTTAAGGTCTATTGACCCTTTAAGTCATTTTCGCGTTTACGCTTCCTTTGTACTGTTAGAGCTTGCCTGTAGTGGCCCCAAGTAATTTATGGCTTGCTGGGACTGGTGGTTCGATGCCCTGGCCATTCATTTGGTCGTTATGATTATTTTCCTGTTATAGAGCTTTAACTTAGAAAATTGTTGACTTCGGTCAAAATTCTTGGTAAATGAGCTCAGAATAAAATTATGACAGTTCCGTCAGATTAGGAGTGTGGATTTTGGTCTAGATGGGCCCTTGGTTGGGGTTTGGGAGCTTTTAGTTTTGATTGGTGTGAGTTTTAGTGTTTTCTAGCAAATAGAACTTGAAAGTTTGACTTTGCTCAACATGCAGAGAAGACGACCTCGGATGGAAATTTTGATAGCGTTGTTAGCTCTGGAATGTCAACTTTGGGCTAGGGTGACCTTTGGTTCGAGTCCTTAGGCTTCCAGACTCATTTTAGGCCATGGCCACATCCATGAAGCAGTAGTGCCAGCCGCCCTATTTTCTTAGCCATGGCCTAGGCGGTTCCTTGGCCGCGTGCGTGCTGGGCCAGCGCCTGGCCTTTGCATTCACTGGTGCCCGCCCATGTATGCTTGGCTTCATAGGCAGTGACACCGCCGCGTATGCATAGGCCTCGGCTGGCATCTTTGAGTTGCCTTCTCTCTTATTATTTATTCATTTGCACCCAACTCCAATTCCACCATAGAAACCAGCTCTAAAACCTCCATTTCCTCAACTATTTCTCATCAACTCTTGGAGGGGAATTATACTTGCTTCGTGATCATTTTTTTTGGCCTTAATTTTGTAAGTGTCATTGTTTATTTCCAATCGAATTCCTTCAAATCCTCCCTTTAATTCTTTGTTTGGGTGGGCTGTTTTAGCCCCAGATTCTTGTTCAATTGCTCTAATTTTCTGGGCATGCAACCATTGGAACCTTGTGATCATTTTGCACTCATTCATTTATGGTTTTGGGTTATGGGACCCTCGGGTCTATTAGTGACCATAATTTCAATTCGTCTATAGTTATAGCTATATGGGTACGTTAGTCTCATCTTATTGTGTAGTTTATGTTCTTGATAGTGTAATTTCCATTCAGATCTTCTCGGAGTTGTTTGGTCGGGCATCGTTGTTCCAGCAGCTTATTGTCGAATGACAGGTAGGTTACAGTTTATCTCCTCTAGACTTCACGTATATAGGATAAAATTGTATAAATGAGTATCCTTGGGTTGGGTTTTTTAGCTTTGTACCACATACCTTGTCCGCTTTTTCATGATTGACTTATTTTCTTTCTCTGCTGATTGTAGTATTGTGTAGATGATATTATCTCCCTTGTGGTCTTGTGTGACCTTGTATATGACTCTGGACTATATATGGTGGGTTATTTGGAAATGTTTGTGAGTCCCGGGCATCGATATTGTGATCCTAGGTTGGTTATCGGTGTTATAGAATGATTAGAGCTTGTGCAAGGCCGATCGGTTGATTGTGAGCCATTAGGCTACTATTTGTGATTGAGCATGTCATTATCATGCATATAAAGAGATTTTTCACATGTTTTATGATGATTTTGTCTTCAAGCCTACTATTATTTATTTTCTAAACTTTGGATGGCCCTGAGGGCCTGATTTCGGAGAAAATGGTTACAAGAAGGTTTGGAAATTATTTTCATGGACCTTCTTGGGGTAAGAACGTTAAAAGTATGATTTTATCACTATTTTCATACTTATACTAGGCTTGGTCAGACCGAGCAACAGACTGATTTTACCTACTATTTTTGAGTTGGTTATGTCCGAGCATCCATGATGGGGTTTTTGAGACTCATCTCACTAATTTAGACCTGGATAGACTCCAGGCTTGCATTATCGAGAGTTAGTTACTAGTTTGGATCCGATAGCACTCTGGACTTTTATACTGAGGTTGAGTTTAGTATTTGGTCTACGAGTAGACCTCCATGGACCCTGTCATTCTAGACCAAGATTTATGGGTCGAGGGTGACCGGAGGAGGGGTGTACGTTGAGTAGAGGTACTCGGGGGAATCCCTTCCATGGATCCTACCTCTATTGGGCCTTTTAGATATCAGAGGGGGTAACATAAGACACTAATTCCACCTGCTATATATCATATCATATCATCTATTTGCATGAGATTCCACCCTTGTTTGTTGTTTGCTGAGTGTACGCTCTGGTAGTATGGGATGTCGGAGGGTTTGTCTTCACTTGTTTGTGTTCCTGGGGTGTATGGGCGCCCATTGGGACAATAGGTAGACTTGTTGTTACTTTTTCTAGGTATTAGTCCTTATGGTGATTTCTTATAATAATTGAATATTGAAGGTCGTGTTTTATACTTTTGGTTCACTTGGTAAGCTGTATATAGGGCTACCGACTGATTCCTTCCTGACTTGAGAATAGTATAATTAGCATGGGTTGTTAATAAGTCTTGTTTTCAAACATGTTATCGCTATTCTTCTTCCTCCTTCCCTTTTTACTTGAGGTTACTGGTATACCGCCTATTTCTAAAACTTTTTATATATATTGTTGTTGCGAGGATCCCAGGTGCATTATTCCTTACTTCCTCCTGCGTCTGTATATATATATATATATATATATATATATATATATATATATATATATATATATATATATTCTCGTAGCTAGCCAAGCATGTTGTTTTTTTCTTGTATCCTTCTGTGCTAGCTTTCGTGTACTTATTCGTTGCTTTTTGTGACTGCTAATTTCTCTTCTGCTTATTACTACTCTTTTATCTTATATGTGCCCAGTCGGCCTATGATACCTACTGGGTGCTCATTGCTTAGAAATTGGTGCTCATGCTACACTCTGTATCTTCCAGTGTAGATCCTAGTATGGGCCATCACCGTTAGCTCATGGAGACTCATGCGAGGCTGATCTTAGACCATCCCAGACTGAGGGTGAGCTCTTAGCGACCAAAGCTTAGATTTTAGTTCATCTTGTGTATCATGTACTCTTTTTGTGGTTTGGATACATATATGTATATATTATTTTTAACCCTTTTGTACTCCATTGATGTAGTTTCGGCTCTTATATTATGATACCAGGTCTTGGGTTGGTTTTAGCTTCTATATATATATATATATATATTCATGTCCTTTCTTTACTTATTTTCCCTTGCTTTCGCATAAATGTTTCATTCTTTCACCTACTTGCTAGATAGTAGCTAATTACTAACCATTCCAAGCTATGGGGATTAGTTCGCCTACTGGGGGTTGTAGGTACCATCATGATCAAGAAATCAAGTTGTGATAGCTTGGTATCAGAGCCTATGTTCACCGGTGTCATCGGTATAGGAGCTAATGTCTAGTGGAGTCCTGCAGATTGGGGCGGAGACGTCTGTACTTAATCTTTTTGATGCTACAGTGGCATCTTAGGAAACATGGACCTTTTCTTTCTTCTATCTCGTGCATAGTATCCTTGAAAGTTTCTTGAAATCTCACTTATTCTAGTTCACTCTCCCTCAAATGGCTCGTACGAGGTCATCGACATCGGGCGGGGGCGAGCCTCCGACTCCAGCACCCTTGACTCCAGATAGGGGCTGAGGAGGTCATAGAGGTGGACTAGGCAACGTTCTCGAGCAGCGGCATCGGCTAGAGCTCTGAGGGTTGAGGTCAAGCTTGAGTTTGTTCCCGAGCAGTATGTGGACCAGGGGATAGCCCAGGTGCTACCAGCTCTAATGCCAGCTCTAGTATTAGCCTCAGTGCCAGCATCAGTCCCAGCTCAATCTTCAGATATTCGGGGCCTACTTCTATAGTTACTGGGTATGATCAAATATCAGCCTGTTGGGTAGCACATGCATCCACCTAGGGGGCAGCCCTGGGTGCACATCGGTCAGGAGTACAACCTACTACTTTGGCTTTTTGCACTGAGGTTGTTATTATTCAATTTTTTGCACAACTTCTTGCTCCTTGCCCAACTATCACAAAAACAGAGCAGAAGACATTGGGTAGATTTCTGAGATTGGTACCTCCGAGGTTTGCTGGTTCTTCTGGTCAGGATCCACATGATTTCATTACTACTTGTGAGGAGATGCTACGCCATTTGGGCTTATTGGAGATTCACGGAGTTGGATACACTACTTATCAGCTAGAAGGCCCAGCTAAGTTATGGTGGAGGGCCCAGGATGCTTGCAGAGAATCTTCATCACCTCTGTTGTCTTTGTCCGAGTTTTATAAGGCCTTCATGGCCAAGTTCTTTCCACAGAGTGACAAAGAGCATCTTAGGGAGTAGTTCACTAGACTCATGCAGGGTTTGATGACCGTATCAGAGTGTGAGACTCGTTTCCACCAGCTTGCTCCATTTGGGGCCATGATCATGCGTATCGAGCCCGACAGAGTCCATAGGTTTGTGTGGGGATTGAAGACAGTGTTTAGAGACCATCTGAGATATTGGTTGCAAGTGGTCAATCATTCCAGGCAATTGCAGACTATGCCTCTATCGTAGAGGATTTGCATCGTCATGGTTTCGAGGCCAGAGATAAGAGTCCTCGACATCAGGGTAGCTACAGTGGCTCTCATCATTGTAGTAGAGGTTCGGGCTAGTGGGGCCAAGGTTATCTGCCACAGCAGCCCCAGTGTCAGTCTAGTTGATCGGTTCAAGCTTCACTTCAGTCTTCTGGTGGGAATCGGTTTGAGTATGGTTAGAGTAGCCAGCAGGTCTATAATGGTCAATCTTTGAGTGGTGCAGCTTCTGGGGCATCAAGTCATGGTGTCCATACAGGTTCTGCTAGTTCATCTTGCTAGTTTAGGCCGTTAGGGACCTGTTATGATTATGGTTTTGTCGGTCATTATGCTAGATATTGCCCCCAGTGGGTACAGTTCATCAAGTCGCGTAGCTGGCTCAGGCTATCCGCACAGTTCAACGACCAACTAAAGGAGATGTTGGTAAGGGTAGAGGTGGTGGCCGATGAGGTAGGATAAGTAGTAGAGATGATGATCGGTCAGGTGGTGGTCATCATTAGTTTTATGCGGTCCTTGGGAGACCAGAGGCAGAGGCCTTCGATGTTGTGATCACATGTATGATTTTTGTATGTTGTCGACCATCTTTTGCTTTATTTGATCCTAGATCCACTTGTTCTTATATTTTTGCCTTCTATTTACCTTTTTTAGGGTTGACTAGTGAGCCATTATCTATGCCTGTATTTGTTTTGACCCCAGTAGGAGATTCTTTAGTAGTGGATCAGATTGTGAGGTCTTGTATGATTTCAATTGGTGATTTGGAGACTTGGGGTGATTTGATAATTCTTGATATGTTAGACTTTGATGTAATTCTAGGCATGGACTGGGTATCCCCTCACCGTGCAATTTTGGATTGCTATGCCAAGACCATTACCATAGCAGTGCTTAGTGTATACCCGGTTGTGTGGCAAGGTTCGGTCAGCCACACACCATTTAGGATTATCTCTTGTCTTTGAGCTAGGAAGTTGATTTCTCACGGGTGTTTGACTTATCTAGCATATGTCCGAGATACTAGTGCCGACCCTTCTTCCCCTGAGTCAGTTCTTGTGGTTGGAGATTTCGTAGAAGTGTTCCCTACCGACCTTCTTGGCTTCCCACTTGAGAGAGATATTGATTTTTCTATTGAGTTAGAGTCGGGCACCAGACCCATTTCCATTTCTCCTTACCGTATGGCTCAAGCTAAGTTGAGAGAGCTTAAGGAGTAGCTCCAGGACTTGTTAGCTAAGGGTTTTATTAGGCCAAATGTTTCTATTTAGGGTGCTCCTATTCTTTTTGTGAAGAAGAAAGATGGGACGATGCGGATGTGTATTGATTATCGATAACTTAATTGGGTGATTGTGAGGAATGGGTATCCGATGCCACGTATAGATGATTTGTTTGATCAGCTTCAGGGTTCAACCGTGTTTTCAAAGATGGATTTGAGGTTAGGCTACCATCAGTTGAGGATTAGGGTGAAGGACATCCCTAAGACAGCATTCAGGACATGTTATGGCCATTATGAGCTCCTGGTAATGTCTTTTGGGTTGACTAATGCCCCCACAGCTTTCATGGATTTGATGCATAAGGTTCTTAGACCGTATTATAATGACCCTCCTGGTCATTTATGTGTGTTCGCCTTTTTTGTACAATTAGAGCTTGCCTGTAGCGGCCTCAAGTTATTTATGGCTTACTGGGACCGGTAGTTTGGTGCCCGGGCCATTTGTTTGGTCTTTTTGGCCGTTCCTTGTTTTAGAGCTTTAGGCTTTTGAAATCATCGACTTTAGTTAACATTCTTGGTGAACATGCTCGGAATTGAATTCCAACAGTTTCGTTAGCTCTGGAGCATGGACTTTGGTCTAGTGGGACCTTTGGTCTGGATCCAGGAGCTTTTCAACTTGCTATTCTCTCTCATTCTGTGTTTTCAGGCCAATTGGGCTTGTTTGGTTGACTTTGGTCAACATTCAAAGAAGACAGCCTCAGATAGAAATTCTGTCATCGTTGTTAGCTCCAAAATGTCAAGTTTGTGTTAGGTAGTTGGTTGGTTTGGTCCCGGGTGAGCCGAGCTTATTTTGGATGTTCGGTTGGCGTCAGTTAGTATTGACTTGGGTCAACATTCTTCTGAGTCAACCTCGTATGGAAGTTTCATTGACTCCGTTGAGTCTGGAACGTTGTTTCCACTCAGTTAGCATTATTAGTTTGTGAATATAAGTTTTTGATTATGCCCGGAATGTCCCATTGAGGTTTTCAAAAGTTGCAGATTTTGCTGTTGTAGGTGCACCTGGTCCCTTGCTCTTTGCGATCGCGATGTCCCTTGTCGCGACCATGATGAAGCTTTCTCTCTGTTGTTCTTCATAACAACGTGGCTAGTCCTTGCGATCTCGGTAGTCTAGCTAGTGTGGTCCTTGCAACCGCGAGGGGTCCCTTTGCAATCTTGATGAAGGACCCCTGGGCAGTATATAAGCCCCCAACTTAATCTTCTTCACTCTAAAAACTGATTTCTTCATTGATAATAGCTCCAAGCTCGTCTAAGAACTATTTTGACTCAATTCTTGGTGTTGGGGTGCAAATTTCTTGGCCTTGATCGTTCCTCTATCATTATTGGTAAGTTTTATCTGCTTAAATCTGTTAAATTCATCCCCTTTGATTCTTAATTTGTTCTTTAAGTGGCTGGCTGTTTTTATCTATTTCCCCTAGTTAAATTTCTTCATATTTTGAACATGCACACTTAGGAGTGTGATGATCATGGTGCGCTCTTCCATTTTCGATTTTGGATTGCAGGGCCCACGGGCCTGCTGGTGATACGAATTTCGACCCAGCTATTTCTATAGCATTATAGGTATCGTTAGACTTGTTTTGATGTGTAGATTATTGTGTTGATTGTATTTTTACAAGTTGGAGCTTCTCAGAGAAGATTGAGCCTGGACAATATCGTTCCCGCACTAGTCATCGGATGACAGGTAGGTTATGGCTTTCCCTACCTAGACTCTATGTATATAGGCTATAACTGCATTAATTAGCATCCTTGGGTGGGTTGTTATAGGTTGGTACCCCAGGCCTTGTCCGCCTTTTCTGTTCGTTTATTTCATACCTTGATTATAGTATTCGTGTCAGTATTGTATATTACCCTAGTGGTCTTGTGTGGCCTTGAATTGACTCTGGAACATAGATGGTGGGTTATTTTGGAATGTCAACGAGTCTCGAACATAGAGATATCCTTTTAGGCTAGTTATTATCTGTTGTAGAGCTAAGAGCCTATGCAGGGCCAGTAGGAATTGTTTGTGAGCCGTTGGCCTATCCTTTTTTTTTGCGAGCATATCATTCATGCAAAGGTTTTCTGCATGTTTTACTACTGAATTGGCTTCGGTCCATCTATAAATGGTTTTAAACTTTGCATGGCCTCGAGGGCCTATTTCGGTACATGACTTGGAAAAGGACTTTTAAATTGACTTTTACGAAACCTCTCGTAGTAGAGGGGATATTACGATGATTTGATTACTGGTATTCATTTTGATACTAGGCTCAGCTGGGGCGTAGCACTAGACATTGGTTTCTGTGAATCTAGACCCGGATACGAGCCCGGCACCCAATTTAGGGATTTTGATACTTGATTTCTATTTTAGACCCAGATATGCTCCGCGCACCCTCGATGAGGTTTATTGAGACATGACTACATTGTTATACCCGAATATGCTTTGGGCACCCTTGATGGTTGTTATTAAGATTACTATTACTGATTTAGACTCGGATCGAATCCAAGCACATACTACGAGATCCTAACTGTTGAGATATATTGAGTTTTATGTTTTTATGTGGTCTACAAGTAGACCTCCATGGACCCTACCATTCCAGACCAAGTGCTACAGACTGATGGTGACTGAAGGGAAGGGAAGTACGACATAGGACAGGTACTCGGGAGATGTCCTTCAATGTATCCTGCCTTTATTGGACCTTTGGGGCATCGAAAGAGGGTAACATACAACACTGCGATCATACTTGGTTACAGATTTATCATATCACATCATCATACATATTTCACTCAGATTTTACCCTTGTTTGATGTGTGTTCAGTGTACGCTCCGGTTGTATGGGCGGCCGGAGGGTTTGTAGGTAGATTATATTACTCTTGTCATCTCATAGACCTAGTTATGGTTGTTGTTTCTTGTGGATTGGTAAGTTTTTAGACTGTTGAGGCTCTGAGTTTGGGCTTGATTATTGAAGGGGCTAGTGAGTCCTATATTATCGAGGCACTATTGAGTGGTCTTATGAGTGGATTGTGGGTTCCTGATTCTATTGTTTAGCATGATATTGAGTGGTAACTCTTGGTTCTTGTGTCTTAGTTATTCCATCTTAGGTTTGTACTTGTAAGGTTGATCTCCGTCATTGCTTCTTGAAGTTGAATTTATAATATGATTTCGTTATGTATGTTGATCTTATTTTGAGTATGTTAAACTACTTTCCTTGTTTCCCTTTTATTTGAGGTTACCGGTATACCGCCATGTTTCTAAACTCTCTCCTTCTTATACTATTGTTGCAAGGATTCCAGGTGCGTTCTTTTTTCTTTCACTTGTGTTTTCTGTGGTTGTATATCTTTTGTGCTACCATTGTATGCTTATAACTCTTGGTTGACTATTCTCCATGCCAGTTCCTTGTGCTTTCTCTATTGTTTCGGTGACTGTTTTCTTGCTATCTGCTATATTACTGTCTTTATATCTTATATATGCTCAATCAACCAATGTGCCTACTAGGTACCCGTTGCTTAGCAATTGGTGCTCATACTACACTTTTGCATCTTTTTGGTTCAGATATTAGTTGAGCTTTTGTCGTTGATCGCTTTGGAGACTCGTGCAGCTTTTGGATATTCGAGACTAGGGTGAGCGCCAGACGGTCGGGGCTTGACCACATCTCATCTTTTGTACTATTACTCTTTGTGTATCCGGAGACAGTTGTACTTATCATTTTATTACTTCTAGCACTTTTATTCTATTAGAAGCTTATGTACTATCGATACCAAGTCTTGGGGTTGGTGTAGTTTCATTATGTATATATTTAGGTTATTGCTTCTGCTTTGTCCTTATCTTTATATTCTACTTCCGATTATTTCTGCTTATTGTGCATATTGGTTAGGTAGTAGCTCATTACTAACTGTTCCGGGCTACAGGAATTGGTTCGCCCACTAGGGTGTTGTAGGTGCCATCATGACATAAGAAATTGGGTCATGACACGTATCTGGACTCATTTGTGATAGTTTACATAGAAAATATCTTGATATACTTGCAGAGTAGAGATGAGCATGAGCAGCACTTGAGGATTATACTCTAGACTTTGAGAGATCATCGACTTTATGCCAAGTTCTCAAAGTGCGAGTTTTGTCGCAAGTTAGTTACATTCCTAAGACACGTGGTGTCTAAGGATGGGATTAGAGTGGACTCGGGGAAGATATCAGTAGTTTGTGATAGGTCTATACCTACTAGTCCTACTGAGGTTCGCAGCTTTATTGGGTTAGCAGGGTACTATAGATGGTTCATCGAGGGGTTTTCTTCCATAGCAGCACCTTTGACTATGATGACTAGGAAGGACATCCCATTTTAGTGGTCGAATATGTGCGAGGATAACTTTCAGAGGCTTAAGGACTTGTTGACTTCAGCTTTAGTGTTGACCTTGCCAGTTGAGAGTGAGAGCTTCTCCGTGTATTGTAATGCTTTTGGGGTTAGTCTTGGTTATGTGTTGATGCAGCAGGGTTGTGTGATAGCATATGCATCAAGGCAACTGAAGGTTCATGAGCGTAACTAACCCATCCATGACTTGGAGTTGGCAGTGGTAGTTTTTACACTCAAGATCTTAAGGCACTACTTATATGGGGTTCACTGTGAGATATTCACCAATCACCGTAGTCTACAATATATCACGAGTCAGTGAGAGCTGAACTCGAGGCAGAGGAGATGGATTGAGTTACTGAAGGACTATGATTTCACTATTTTGTACCATCTGGGCAAGGCAAATATGGTAGCGGATGCCTTGAGTCGAAAGGCAGTGAGTATGGGTAGCCTAGCTTTACTTTGAGTTTTGGAGCCACCGTTGGCCTTGGACATCCAATTCTTGGCTAACCATTTGGTTAGAGTTGAGTTGTCAGACCCTAGTAGGTTTCTCGCTAGTGTTGAGGTTTGTTCTTCTAAGTTGATTAGATTCAGAGCTGTCAGTTTGAGGATTAATGAATGTGTGACCTTCATGATCAGGTTGTTTAGGGTGAGGCCAGCCGGGCTACTCTTGATTCATATGGGGTTCTGAGGTTTGATAGTCGACTTTGTGTTCTAAGAGATGAGGATTTGATTCAGTTGACTCTCGATGAGGCACATTGTTCTAGATATTCTATCCATCCTGCCGCAGCAAAGATGTACAAAGATTTGAGGCAGCTTTACTGGTAGAGTAGTATGAAGCGGGACCTAGCAGAGTTTGTATCTCGTGCCTGAACTATCATAAGGTGAAGTTCGAGCACATTAGACAAGGTGGATTGATGCAGCGACTTCCCATTCCTGAGTAAAAGTGGGAAGGGATCACTATGGATTTCGTAGTCAAATTGCCTCGTACTCCTAGGGGTTTGACTCTATTTGGGTGATTGCATATCAGCTGACTAAGTCAGTGTACTTCTTGCCGGTCAATACTACCTACAGTGCAGAGAGGTTAGCTCAGATTTAGCTTTGAGAGGTTGTTCAGCTGCACAAGGTCCCAACTTTTATCATTTCAGACCGTGGCACTCAGTTCAAGAGGGCTATTTAGCTTGATTGGGTACAAAGGTTCAGCTTATTACTGCATTCCACCCTTAGACAGATGGCCAGTCCAAGAGGACTAGTCAGGTCCTGAAGGACATGCTTCAGGCCTGTGTTTTTGACTTTGGAGGCTCTTGGGATCAGTTTATGCCTTTGGTCAATTTTGCTTATAATAATAGTTTTTGTTCGAGCATTGGCATGGCACCTTTTGAGGCATTGTATGGTAGGCATTGCAGATTGCCAGTTGGTTGGTATGATGTTTTGGAGTCTAGGCCACAGAGTACAGATTTGCTTTGCGATTCACTAGACAGAGTCGGAGTGATTCAGGATAGACTTCGAGCAGCTTAGAGAAGGCAGAAGAGCTACGCTGATGGTAGACTTTGTGCCTTGGAGTTTAGTGTTGGTGATTTAGTATTCCTTCGTGTATCACCCATAAAAGGCGTGATGAGATTTGGTCGGTGGGGCAAGCTTAGCCCCAGGTACATTGGGTTGTTTGAGATTCTTCAGAGGGTTGGTAGTGTTGCCTACATGTTAGCTTTGCCTCCGATGTTTTATGCTATGCACCTAGTTTTCCATGTATCAATGTTGCGATGGTATGTTCTAAACAAGTCTCATGTGTTGCAGTGGGATTTTATTCAGTTGGATGAGAATTTGGCTTTTTTTAAGGAACCGGTAGCTATTTTGGCCAGAGATGTTAGGAGGTTGAGATATAGGCTGATTCCAATTGTAAGGGTTCAGTGGAGTCACTGTTTGGTTGAGGAGGCTACTTGGGAGACCGAGAGAGATATGTGGGCTCAGTATCTGCAGCTGTTTAAGCCTTCAGGTACTTCCTAGTATTTAACTTTTGAGGAAGAAAGTTCTTTTTAGTAGTGGATTATGTAATGACCCTTCTTGTCATTTTCCCATTTATGCTTCCTTTATACTGTTAAAGCTTGCCTGTAGAAGTCCTAAGTCATTTATGGCTTGTTGGGACCAGTGGCTCGGTGCCCTGGCCATTCGTTTGGTCGTTATGGTTGTTTCCCTATTTTAGAGCTTTTACTTAGAAAATTGTTGACTTTGGTCAACATTCTTAATAAACACGCTAAGAATAAAATTCTGACAATTCTATTAGTTCCAGAGCATGGATTTTGGTCTAGATGAGCCCTTGGTCGGGTTCTGGGATCTTTCGATTTGGATTGGTGTGAGTTTTTATGTTTTCTAGCTAGTTGAACTTGAAATATTGACTTTGGTCAACATTCAGAGAAGATGGCCACAGATGGAAATTCTAACAGCGTTGTTAGCTCTGGAATGTCAACTTTTGGCTAGGGGGGCCTTTGGTTATGTAATGACCCTTCCGGTTATTTTCACGTATATGTTTTCCTTGTACCATTAGAGCTTGTTCGTAGTGGCCCCAAGTCATTTAAGGCTTGTCGGGACCGGTAGTTCGATGCCGGGTCCATTTGTTTGGTCGTATGATAAGTTTTGAAGTCAAGCAAGTCGGCAAAAGTTATCGTAAGTTTCTTTAATAAATTTTCTGAACTTTGGGTAAAATGTCTCAGAGCTTTTCTCTCAATATATAAAGTGTTAGAAGTCCCCCAAAATACCAAATCGAAGGTCTATGAGTCTAGTTTCCAACACACAAAACCTCACGTCCAACTGATCTCGGAGTAAAAAGTTATGATTGTTTTACCGCGGACTGTCTGGCAGAAATCGGGTCGCGAACCGGGTCGGGTCAAAATCGATTTTAAGCCTCAACTTCACGTTTTAAAATGCCATTTCAGTTCCAAAACAGTGAGAAAACATAAGGGAGGGTTCCAAGAGAGTTCTTAAGTATCAAAATCATGCGATGTTGAATTGCGAACATAAATTTACGAATTTTATTAACATCGCGCGTATATTTGAAAATATTTTTTTTTTAAGTTATATTTTTTTATTACCTTTTTAAAGTATTTTAATGTGTATGAAAAATACTTTTATTATGATATAATTGTGTATGTACTTATTTTATAAGGTTTGTATACGTTGTAATATTTTAACGGAGATAGTAAATTTAGTTATGTTAAAAGTTATTATTATAATATAGTAGGTTTTATTCGAAATAATTTTCTATTAATTATGGTATATTTAAAAAGCTATATTTATTTTACCACGAACCTATGCAATACCCGAATATATATAACGGGGTAAAAGGATTCTTTCTATATTGCCACCTCCCCTTATACGTGTAAGTAAAAGGGGAGGGACACCAATTAATAGCGGTGGCAGTAGTGCTATTTATGTTGGGAATCAACAAGTCCATTGGACTTTTATTTCATTCATTACCAAGGGTAATGATTGTTGGCAAATCCAATATACTTATATATGCACATCTGCCAAACTTCCAAAGTTTGGCAGCATTTAAGTTCCTTTGCAAAATTCACCCACACGTTAGTGGGTATTAAATTTCATTCAATTTGATTTCATTTCGGAGCGGTTCGGACTCGGAACTCATCATTCTAGCAGCTTGTCATCGGACGACAGGTAGGTTACGGTTTATTTTCCCTAGACTCCAAATATATAGGATAAAATTGTATTAATGGGCATCCTTGGGTTGGTTTATTAGGTTGGTACCACAGACCTCGACCGCTTTATTCATGTCCGCCTACTTTTGTTCCTCCGCTGCTTGTAGTACTTGCCGATATATTTTATTTACCCTTGTGGTCCTGTGAGGCCTTGTTGACTCTGGAACATAGAAGGTGGGATTTTGGGAATGTCCGCGAGTCCCGGGCATAGAATTATCCTTCGAGGCTGGTTATGCTTGCTGAGTAGCTATAGGCCTTTGCAGGTTCGATAGGTTGATTGTGAGCTGCTGGGCAGCTATTGTGTTTGATCATACCATTTCCATGCATATAAAGAGATTTTATCCATGATTTACTACGGTTTTGGCTTCGGGTCTACTGGCACTATTTTCTAAACCTTGCATGGCCCCGGGGGCCCGTTTTTGATAGAAATGAATTGGAAATGGTTTGATTTAACTTGTGAATATTCCTGGGTAAAAGAAAGTAAAATTATGATTTAAATCGCCAGTTTTACGATTAACGCTAGACTCGGGAGGGCCGGGGTGCTAGTTGAGTTTTCTTGCTACTTGAGATGATTTTTAGCCTCGGTCGGACCGAGCACCTGAGATGACTTTCCACTACATAGACCCGGGCACCCTTGGAGGGGTTTTTTTTTGAGATATTTTCCTACTACTTTATCCCTAGACAGGGTCTGGGCATGCATATTCGAGACTGGGTCTCTATCTTGAACCCGGACTTGCTTTCGGATGACATGTTTTGATACTGAGTTTTAGTATGGGGTCAGGGACCTCCATGGACCTTGCCATCCGGGCCTGGGGCTGCGGGTTGCATGTGCCAGAGGAAGGGTATACGGTGGAGTAGACGTATACGGGCAGTGTCCTTCCATGGAACCTACCTGCTGGGCCGGATCAGCACCGGAGGAGGTACTTACAGAGATACCATTTCACTTGAGATCTTCATGCATCATATCATTCATTGTTTGAGGCTCCACCCTTGTTGTTGTTTGTTGATTGTACGCTTCGGTAGTATGGGATGCCGGAGGGTTTGTTTTCACTTGTTTGTGTTCCTCGGTTGTATGGGC
This sequence comes from Jaltomata sinuosa, assembly GCA_003996215.1. Taxonomy (NCBI): domain Eukaryota; kingdom Viridiplantae; phylum Streptophyta; class Magnoliopsida; order Solanales; family Solanaceae; genus Jaltomata; species Jaltomata sinuosa. Next base: position 158,527 of record QJPP01003307.1, read on the forward strand.
GGTCGGGGGACTGTAGGTAGACTTTTGCTATTTACTTACAGAATTGTTCCATGTTACGGTTAAAAATGTAATTGGTTACTGCTAAACTGTTAGTTTCTGGATTGAGATTGATAGGATTAGTTGAGTTTTATTCATGTGTTTGAGCATGCCTATCATTACTCTTTCTCTCTTCTTCTTACACTTGAGGTTACCGGTATACCGTCCATTTCGTAAACTTATTATGTATACATTGTTATTGCAAGGACCCCAGGTGCGTTGTTTCTTACTTTCACCTATGCCTATGGTGTATATATTTGGCTTACTGGCCTCACATGTGGTTCTGTTGATTTCCCTCTGGGCTAGTTCCTGTGTACCTTTTGTTGATTTCTGTGACTACTTGCTTCTATTTTGTTTGTTACTACGCTTTTATCTTATATGTGCCCAGTTGGCCTATTATACCTACTGGGTACCTTATGCTTCGCATTTGGTACTCACCCTACCCCCTCCATCTTTGGGTGCAGATCCTAGCATGGGCCATCACCGTTAGATCGCTGTAAGTCATGCTTGGAGATCTGTTGGGGATTACTTCAGACTGAGGGTGAGCTCTTGGCGATCGGAGCTTAGCTTTAGTTTATCTTTTGCTTTATGTACTCTATTACCATTCAGAGACATCTGTATATGTTGTTTTGGATCGTTTGCACTCCATGTATGTATTTTTGGCTCTATACTATGATACCAGGTCTTGGGGTTTGGTTTAGTTTCCGCAGAAGTATATATATATACTCCTGTTATCTATTCTCCTCATCTTACTCTCTTACTTTTGCTTATTAAACTATTCTTCCGCTTATTTGTTAGATATTATCCCATTACTAACTGTCCTGGGCTACGGGACTTGGTTCGCCTACTGGGGAGTTGTAGGTGCCATTATGACCGAGAAATCTGGTCGTGACGACTTAGTATCAGAGGTTTAGGTTCACCGATGTCATCGGTATAGGAGCCAATGTCTAGTAGAGTCCTGCGGATTGGGGCGGAGACTTCCGTACTCAATCTTCGGGAGGCTACAGTGAATTTTAGGAAATTTGACTCTTTCATTTCTTCTGTGTCGTGCGTAGAACCCTTGAAGTTTCTGAAAATCTCATTTGTTCTACTTCATTCTTCCGCAGATGGTTCGTTCGAGATCATCGGCATCACACGGAGATGAGCCTCCCACTCCAGCTAAGGGTCGAGGACGCCCTCGAGCAGTGGCACCTACTAGAGCTGCTAGGGTGGAGATAGAGCCCGAGCAGCATGTGGATCAGAGGGCAGCCCAGGTACCACCAGCTCCAGTATCAGCTCCAGCACCAGCTCCAGTACCAGCTCCAGTACCAGCTCTAGCACCAGCTCCAGTGCCCACTTCTGTGCCAGCTCCAGCCGCAGCTCAGTCTCCAGATATTCAGGGATTACTATTACAGCTTTTTGTTGTGATTGGAGAGCGGCCTTCTGAGGTAGCGCAGACATCCGCTCAGGGGGAAGCCCTGGGTGCACAAGGCTCAGGAGCGCAGCCTGCTACTATGGCTCCCCGTGCAGAGGCCATTCCGGTCCCATCTGTTGTACAGCCTCTTGCTCCTCGCCCAGCTATGACAGTGTCAGAGCAGAAGGCGTCGGGTAGGTTTTTGAGGTTAGCACCTCCGAGGTTTTCTGGTACTTTTGGACAGGATCCACATGACTTTATTACTACATGTGAGGAGATGTTGCATCATTTGGGTTTGTTGGAGACTCACGGGGTTGGTTATACTACCTATCAGTTAGAGGGCCCAGCGAAGTTATGGTTGAGGGCTCATGTTGCTTGTAGACCACCATCGTCACCTCTTTTGAACTGGTGTGAGTTTTATGAGGCCTTTATTTCCAAGTTCCTACCTCAGAGTGATCGTGAGCGTCGCAGGGAGCAGTTTACTCACCTTATGCAGGGGTCTACGACTGTCTCAGAGCATGAGACCCGTTTCCATTAGCTAGCACCATTTGGAGCTATGATCATTCCTACCGAGGCAAATAGGATTCACAGATTTTTATGGGGTTTGGGCCAGAGATCAGGCAGCCAGCTAAGATATTGATTGCCGATAGTCAGTCATTTCAGGCTATTGTAGACTATGCCCGTACTGTGGAGGACTTACAGCGACATGATCAGGGGTCCAAAGATAAGAGGCCTCGACATCAGGGTGTCTACAGTGGTTCTAGCTATGGTGGTAGAGGTTCTGGCCAGTGGAGCCGGAGTTATCAGCCACAGCAGCACTAGGGTCAGTCCAGCCGACCGGTTCAGGCTTCCCTTCAGACTTTCGGTAGTACCCAGTTCGAGCAGGGTCAGAGCAGCCATCAGGGCTATATCGGCCATTCTTTGAGGGGTACAGTTTCTGGGGCATCAGGTTGTGGTGGTCATACGGGATCTGCTGGTTCATATCGACTGAGTAGGCCATCAGGGGCTTGTTTTACTTGTGGTGCGATTGGTCATTTTGCTAGAGATTGCCCTCAGCAGGGTACAGTTCAGTTGGCCGAGCCTTTACGAGCAGTTCAGCCTCCGACTAGAGGGGGTGGTCGTTAGGGTAGAGGTGGTGCTCCACGTGGCAGAGCAGGTGGTAGGGATGGCGGTCGGGCAGGTGGAGGTCGTCGTCAGTTTTATGCGGTCCCTAGGAGACAAGAGGCAGAGGCCTCAGATGTTATGATTACAGGTACGATTTCTGTGTGCCATCAGTCTGCTATGGCTTTATTTGATCCTGGATCCACTTGTTCATATGTATCTGCCTACGTTGTGCCTTGTTTGGGGTTGGCTAGTGTGCCATTATCTGTTCCTGTTTTTGATTCGACCCCAGTAGGAGATTCTTTAGTAGTGGATCGGATTGTGAGTTCTTGTATGCTATCTATTGGTAATTCAGAGACTTGGGGTGATTTGATGATTCTTGATATGCTAGATTTATATGTGATACTGGGCATAGACTGGTTATCCCCTCACCTTGTGGTTTTGGATTGTTACGCCAAGACCATTACTATAGCTGTGCCCGGTGTATCCCCGGATGTATGGCAGGGTTCTGTTAGCCATGCACCATCTGGGATCATCTCTTGTCTTCGAGCTAGGAAGTTGATTTCCCGTGGGTGTTTAGCTTATCTAGCATATGTCCGAGATGTTAGTGCTGACCCCACTTCTCCTGAGTCTGTTCCTGTGGTTAGAGACTTCCTCGATGTGTTTCCTACCGACCTGCCAGGCCTTCCACCTGAGAGACATATTGATTTCGCTATTGAGCTAGAGTCGGGCACCAGGCCCATTTTTATTTCTCCTTACCGTATGGCTCCTGCTGAGTTGAGAGAGCTTAAGGAGCAGCTCCAGGATCTGTTAGCTAGGGGTTTATTAGACCTAGTGTGTCCCCTTGGGGTGCTCATGTTCTCTTCGTGAAGAAGAAGGATGGGTCGATGCGCATGTGTATTGATTATCGGCAGCTGATTAGGGTGGCAGTGAAGAATAGGTATTCGATGCCGAGGATTGATGATTTGTTTGACCAGCTTCAGGGCACGTTATTGCCATTATGAATTCCTGGTGATGTATTTTAGGTTGACTAATACCCCCACAGCCTTTATGAACTTGATGCACAGGGTTCTTGGCCCGTATTTGGACTCACTTGTGATAGTTTTTATAGACGACATCTTGGTATACTCGCGTAGTAGAGATGAGCATGAGCCGCACTTGAGGGTTATACTCCAGACTTTGAGAGATCATCGGCTTTATGCCAAGTTCTCAAAGTGCGAGTTTTGGCTTGAGTCAGTTGCATTCCTAGGACACGTGGTGTCGAAGGATGGGATTAGGGTTGACCCGGGAAAGATTTTTGCGGTTTGTGATTGGCCTAGACTTACTACTGCTACTGAGGTCTGCAACTTTATTGGGTTAGAAGGATACTACCGACGGTTCGTTGAGGGATTTTCTTCCATAGCAGCACCCTTGACTATGCTGACTAGGAAGGATGTCCCATTTCAGTGGTCGGATCAGTGTGAGGATAGCTTTCAGAGGCTTAAGGCCTTATTGACTTCAGCTTCAGTTTTGACTTTGCAGGTTGAGGGTCACAGCTTCTCCGTGTATTGTGATGCTTCTGGGGTTGGTCTTGGTTATGTGTTGATGCAACAGGGTCGAGTAATAGCATATGCGTCGAGGCAGCTGAAGGTTCACGAGCGCAACTACCCCACTCATGACTTAGAGTTGGCAGCGGTAGTTTTCGCGCTCAATATCTGGAGGCATTACCTATATGAAGTTCACTGTGAGATCTTCACTGATCACCGTAGTCTTCAGTATATCACGAGTCAGCGAGAGTTTAACTCGAGACAGAGGAGATGGGTCGAGTTACTGAAGGACTATGACTTCACTATTCTGTATCATTCGGGCAAGGCAAACGTGGTAGCGGATGCCTTGAGCCAGAAGGCAGTGAGTATGGGTAGCCTAGCTTTTCTTTCAGTTTCAGAGCGACCATTGGCCTTGGACATCCAGTCCTTGGCTAACCATTTGGTTAGGCTTGACTTGTCGGATCCTAGCAGAGTTCTCGCTAGTGTTGAGGTTCGTTCTACTTTGATTGATCAGATTCAGAGCCGTCAGTTTATGGATCAGCAGTTGTGTGACCTTCGTGATCGAGTTGTTCAGGGTGAGATAAGTCGGGCTACTCTAGATTCAGATGGGGTTCTGAGGTTTGATAGTCGCCTTTGTGTTTCGAGGATTAGTGATTTGATTTAGTTGATACTTCATGAGGCACATTGTACTAGATACTCAATTCACCCTGGCACAACAAAGATGTATAGAGACTTGAGACAGCTTTACTAGTGGAGTTGTATGAAGCGGGATATAGCGGATTTTATATCTCGGTGCTTGAACTATCAGCAGGTTAAGTTCGAGCACATGAGACCTGGTGGTTTGATGCAGCGACTTCCCATTCCTGAGTGGAAGTGGGAAGGGATTACTATGGACTTTGTTGTTGGTTTGCTTGTACTTCTCATGGGTTTGATTCCATATGGGTGATTGTTAATAGGCTGACTAAGTCAGCACATTTCTTGCCGATTCAGACTTCTTATGGCGCAGAGAGGTTAGCTCAGATCTACCTTAGTGAGATTATTCGGTTGCACGGGGTCCCAGCTTCTATCATTTCAGACCGCGGCACTAAGTTCACATCTCAGTTCTGGAGGGCTATTCAACGAGATTTGGGTACAGAGGTTCATCTTAGTACCTCTTTCCACCCTTAAACAGATTGCCAGTCCGAGAGGACCATTCAGATTCTGGAGGACATGCTTTGGGCCTGTGTTCTTGACTTTGGAGGTTCTTGGGATCAGTTTGTTCCATTGGCAGAGTTTGCTTATAATAACAGCTTCCATTCGAGTATTGGCATGACACCTTTTGAGGCTTTGTATGGCAGGCGTTGCAGATCACCGGTAGGTTGGTTTGATTGTTTTAGTTCTAGGCCACAAATCACAGATTTGCTTCGAGATTCCTTAGATCAGGTTCGAGTGATTCAGGACAGACTTCGGGCAGCTCAGAGGAGGTAGAAGATTTATGCTGATCGTAGTCTTTGTGCCTTGGAGTTTAGTGTCGGTGACTTGGTGTTTCTCCGTGTATCGCCCATGAAGGGTGTGATGAGATTTGGTAGGCGGGGCAAGCTTAGCCCCAGGTACATTGGGCCGTTTGAGATTCTTCAGAGGGTTGGTAGCGTTGCCTATCAGCTAGCCTTGCCTCTGATGTTTTCAGCTATACATCATGTATTCCATGTTTCGATGTTGCATCGGTATGTCCTAGATGAGTCTCATGTGTTACGGTGGGATTCAGTTCAGTTGGGTGAGGGTTTAGCCTTTGTTAAGGAGCCGGCAGCTATTTTGGCCAGAGATGTCAGGAGATTGAGGTCTCGAGAGATCCCAATTGTTAAGGTTCAGTGGAGGCATCGTCCAGTCGAGGAGGCTACCTGGGAGACCAAGAGAGATATGCGGGCTCAGTCCGCAGTTGTTTGAGCCTTCAGGTACCCCCTTGACCTTGACTTTCGAGGACGAAAGTCCTTTTTAGTAGTGGATGATGTAATGACCCTTCCGGTTATTTCCACGTATACATTTTCCTTGTACCGTTAGAGCTTTTCGTAGCGGCCCCAAGTCATTTAAGGCTTGTCGGGACCGGTAGTTCGGTGCCGAGTCCATTTGTTTGGTCGTATGATAAGTTTTGAAGTCAAGCAAGTCGGCAAAAGTTATCGTAAGTTTCTTTAATAAATTTCTGAACTTTGGGTAAAATGTCTCAGAGCTTTTCTCTCAATATATAAAGAGTTAGAAGTCCCCCAAAATACCAAATCGAAGGGCTACGAGTCTAGTTTCCAACACAGAAAACCTCACATCCAACTGATCTCGAAGTAAAATGTTATGCCTATTTTACCGCGGACTGTCTGGCAGAAACCGGGTCGCGAACCGGGTCGGGTCAAAATCAATTTTAAGCCTCAACTTCACGTTTTAAAACATCATTTCAGTTCTGAAAAAGTGAGAAAACATAAGGGAGGTTCCAAGAGAGTTCTTGAGTATCAAAATCGTGCGATGGTGAATTGCGAACCTAAATTTAAGAATTTTATTAGCATCGCGCGTATATTTGAAAATATTTTATTTTTAAGTTATATTTTTTTATTACCTTTTTAAAGTATTTTAATGTGTATGAAAAATACTTTTATTATGATATAATTGTGTATGTACTTATTTTATAAGGTTTGTATACGTTGTAATATTTTAACGGAGATAGTAAATTTAGTTATGTTAAAAGTTATTATTATAATATAGTAGGTTTTATTCGAAATAATTTTCTATTAATTATGGTATATTTAAAAAGCTATATTTATTTTACCACGAACCTATGCAATACCCGAATATATATAACGGGGTAAAAGTATTTTTTCTATATTGCCACCTCCCCTTATACGTGTAAGTAAAAGGGGAGGGACAACAATTAATAGCGGTGGCAGTAGTGCTATTTATGTTGGGAATCAACAAGTTCATTTGACTTTTATTTCATTCATTACCAAGAGTAATGATTGTTGGCAAATCCAATATACATATATATGCACATCTGCCAAACTTCGGATGTTTGGCAGCATTTAAGTTCCTTTGCAAAATTCACCCACACGTTAGTGTGGTATTAAATTTCATTCAATTTGATTTCATTTCGGAGCGGTTCGGACTAGGAAATCATCATTCTAGCAGCTTGTTGTCGGGCGATAGGAAGGTTACAGTTTATTTTCCCTAGACTCCGTATATATAGGATAAAATTATATTAATGGGCATCCTTGGGTTGGGTTTATTAGGTCGGTACCAAAGACCTCGACCGCTTTATTCATGTCTGCCTACTTTTGTTCCTCCGTTGCTTGTAGTATTTGCCGATATATTTTATTTACCCTTGTGGTCCTGTGAGGCCTTGTTGACTCTGGAACATAGAAGGTGGGATTTTGGGAATGTCCGCGAGTCCCGGGCATAGAATTATTCTTCTAGGCTGGTTATGCTTGCTGAGTAGCTGTGGGCCTGTGCAGGGTCGATAGGTTGATTGTGAGCTGCGGGGCAGCAATTGTGTGTGATCATACCATTTCCATGCATATAAAGAGGGTTTATCCATGTTTTACTACGGTGGGTTTGGCTTCGGTTCCGCACTGGGCACTATTTTCTAAATCTTCAGTGGCCCCTCGGTGGCCCACTTTTGATAAAAATGAAAATTGGAATATTGCGTTTTGATTATATTTAACTTCTGAAATATTCCTGGTGTTAAATTTGAAAGTAAAATTATGATTTAAATCACCAGTTTTACAATTAACGCTAGACTCGGCAGGGCCGGGGTGCTAGTTGAGTTTTCTTGCTACTTGAGATGATTTTTAGCCTCGGTCGGACCGAGCACCTGAGATGACTTTCAACTGTTTAGACTCGGTTTTGCCCGGGCACCCTTGGAGGGGTTTTTTTTGAGATATTTTCCTACTACTTTAGTCCTGGACAGGGTCTGGGCATGCATATTCGAGACTGGGTCTCTATCTTGAACCCGGACTTGCTTCCGGACGACATGATTTGATACTGAGTTTTAGTATGGGGTCAGGGACCTCCATGGACCTTGCCATCCGGGCCTGGGGCTGCGGCCTGCGTGTGCCGGAGGAAGGGTATACGGTGGAGTAGAGGTATACGGGAAGCGTCCTTCCATGGAACCTACCTGCTGGGCCGGATCGGCACCGGAAGAGGTACATACAGAGATACCATTTCACTTGAGATCTTCATGCATCATATCATTCATTGTTTGAGGCTCCACCATTGTTTGTTGTTTGTTGATTGTACACTTCGGTAGTATGGGATGCCGGAGGGTTTGTTTTCACTTGTTTCTGTTCCTCGGTTGTATGGGCGGCCGAGGGACTGTAGGTAGACTTTCCTATTTACTTACAAAATTGTTCCCTGTTACAGTTAATAATGAAATTGGTTACTGCTAAACTGTTAGTTTCTGGATTGAGATTGATATGATTAGTTGAGTTTGATTCATGTCTCTGAGCATGCCTATCATTACTCTTTCTCTCTTCTTCTTACACTTGAGGTTACAGGTATACCGTCTATTTCGTAAACTTATTATGTATACACTGTTATTGCAAGGACCCCAGGTGCGTTGTTTCTTACTTTCACCTGTGCCTATAGTGTATATATTTGGCTTACTAGCCTCACATGTGGTTCTGTTGATTTCCCTCTGGGCTAGTTCCTGTGTACCTTTTGTTGAGTTATGTGACTACTTGCTTCTATTTTGTCTGTTACTACTCTTTTATCTTATATGTGCCCAGTCGGCCTATGATACCTACTGGGTACCTTATGCTTCGCATTTGGTGCTCACCCTACCCCCTTCATCTTTGGGTGCAGATCCTAGTGTGGGCCATCGCCATTAGATCGCTGTAAGTCATGCTTGGAGATCTGTTGGGGATTACTTTAGACTGAGGGTGAGCTCTTGGCGATCGGAGCTTAGATTTAGTTTATCTTTTGCTTTATGTACTCTATTACCATTCAGAGACATCTGTATATATTGTTTTGGATCATTTGCACTCCATGTATGTAGTTTTGGCTCTATACTATGATACTAGGTCTTGGGGTTTGGTTTAGTTTCTGCATAAGTATATATATATACTCCTGCTATCTATTCTCCTCATCTTACTCTCTTACTTTTGCTTATTAAACTATTCTTCCGCTTATTTGTTAGATAGTAGCCCATTACTAACTGTCCTGGGCTACGGGAATTGGTTCGCCTACTGGGGGGTTGTAGGTGCCATCATGACCGAGAAATCGGGTCATGACAGGTTAGGGTCTCGAGGCTTCCGGACTCGTTTTAGGCCATGGGGTTCCATTTTGGTAAGTTTGGCCTAAAGTTGGTTTTTGGGCGTGGGGACCACTTTTCATTAAATCGACCTCTATTGGGATTTTCTTCGATTTTGTTGAGTTTGGAATGCTATTTTTAGTCAAATAGCTCACCTCATTTGTGTTCACGGGACCCCGAATGTGTTCCCAAGGGTCCGTTAGAGAAAATCCCATGTTAGCTTTATTGTTGGCAGCAGGTTGTTGTCATGGCAATCAGCAGGCCATTGCCCATGTGGGGCTTGGCCGCATCTGTGAAGCAAAAGTGCCATCTGCCCCATTTTCTCGGCCATCGCCTAGGGGGTACCTTGGTCGTGTGCGCGCTGCAGCATACGCAGTGGCCTGGCCTCATGTGCGCTAGGCTAGCACCTAGCCTCCACGTTCATCGGTTCCCGCCCGCGTATGTGTGGCTGCTTAGGCAGAGCAATGGCCGCGTACGCATAGGCCTCGGCTGGTAGCTTTAAGTTTCCTTCTCTCTTATTTTCATTCATTTTCACCCAACTCCGATTCCACCATAGAAACCAGATCTCAAACCTCCATCTCCTCCACCGTTGCTCATCAACTCTTTGAAGGGAATTATACTTGCTTCGTGATCTGTTTTTTGGCCTTAATTCGGTATGTGTCATTGTTAATTTCCAATTGAATTCCTTCAAATCCTCCCTTTAATTCCCTATTTTGATAGGCTATTTTACCCCTGAATTCTTGCTCAATTGCTCTAATTTTTGGGGCATGCAACCAGTGGAACCTTGTGATCATTTTACACTCATTCATTTCTAGCGTCAGTTTGTGACCCACGGGCCCGCTGGTGACCGAATTTTGACTCGGCTATAGTTATAGCTATATGGGTACCATTAGTCTCATCTTAATGTGTAGTTTATGTTCTTGATAGTGTGATTTCTATTTGGAGCTTCTCGGGGTAGTTTGGGCTTGGGAATCATCGTTCCAGCAGCTTGACGTCGGACGAAAGGTAGGTTACGGTTTAACTCCTCTAGAATTTGCGTATATATGATAAAATTGTATTAATGGGCATCCTTGGGTTGGGTTTATTAGCTTGGTACCACAGACCTTGTCTGCTTCTTCATGTATGACTTATTTTCTTTCTCCGCTGATTGTAGTGTTGTCTAGATGATATTATCACCTTTGTGGTCCTGTGTGACCTTGTATTTGACTATGGACCATAGATGATGTGTTATTTGGGAATGTCCGTGAGTCCTGGGCATCGATATTGCAATCATAGGCTGGTTATATGTGTTGTAGAATGATTGGAGCCTGTGCAGGGCCGATAGGTTGATTGTGAGCCGTTGGGATACTATTTGTTATTGAGCATGTCATTATCATGCAAATAAAGGGATTTTTCGCATGTTTTATGATATTTTTGGCTTCGGGCCTACAATTGTTAGTTTTATAAACTTTGCATGGTCCTGAGGGCCCATTTTTGGTGAAAATGGTTACAAAAAAGTTTGGAAATGATTTTCATGCACCTACTTGGGGTAAGAAAGTTAAAAGGATGATTTTATCACTATTTCCATACTTATTCTAGACTCGGTCGGACCATGGTACTAGATTTTATTTCCTTTTGATTTGAGATGATGCTAGCCTCGGTCAGACAGAGCAACAGACTAATTTTACCTACTATTTTAGACTCAGTTATGTCCCGGCACCCTTGACAGGGTTTTGGAGACTCATTTCACTGATTTAGATCTGGATAGAATCTTGGCTTGCATTCTCGAGAGTTAGTTACTAGTGTGGATTCGGTTGCACATCAGACTGTTACATTGAGGTTGAGTTAAGTTTAGTATGTGGTCTACAAGTTGACCTCATGGACCTGCCATTCCAAACCAAGAGCTATGGGTCGTGGGTGACCGAATGAGGGGTGTACGGTGGAGTAGAGGTACTAGAGGGAATCCCTTCCATGGATCCTGCCTCTATTGGGCCTTTTAGGTACCGGAGAGGGTAACATACGGCACTAGTTCCACCTGGTTTCAGTATATCATATCATATCATATCATCCATTTGCATGAGATTCCACCCTTGTTTGTTGTTTGTTAAGTGTACTCTATGGTAGTATATGGGATGCCGGAGGGTTTGTCTTCACTTGTTTGTGTTCCTCGAGTGTATAGGCGCCTGTTGGGACTGTAGGTAGACTTGTTGTTACTTAATCGAGGTATTGGTCCTTATGGTGATTTCTTATAATAATTTGATATTGAGGGTCGTGTTTTATACTTTTGGTTCACTTGATAAGTTGTGTTTGGGGCTACCGACTGATTCCTTCCTGACTTGAGAGTAATATGATTAGAATGGGTTGTATATAAGTCTTTTTTTCGAGCATGTTATCACTATTATTCTTTCCTCCTTCCTTTTTACTTGAGGTTACCAGTATACCGCCTATTTCTAAAATTTTCTATATATATTATTGTTGCGAGGATCCCAGGTGCATTATTCCTTCCTTCCTCCTGCGTCTGTGTGATATATATAGAATATATTATATATATATATATATTATATAATATTTATATATACTATATATATATATATATATATTCTTGTATCTAGCCAAGCATGTTGTTTTCTTGTTGTATCCTTCTGTGCTAGCTTCCGTGTACTTATTCGTTGCTTTCTGTGACTGTTTTTTTCTCTTCTGCTTATTACTGCTCTTTTATCTTATATGTGCCCATTCGGCCTATGGTACCTACTGGGTACCCATTGTTTAGAAATTGCTGCTCATACTACACTGTGCATCTTCTGGTGCAGATCCTAGTGTGGGCTATCGTCGTTAGCTCGTGGAGACTCGTGCGAGGCTGATTTTGGACCATCCCAGACTGAGGGTGAGCTCTTGGCAACCGGAGTTTAGCTTTTAGTTCATCTTTTGTATCATTTACTCTTTTTGTGGTTTGGAGAAAGATATGTATATATTATTTTGGACCGTTTTGTACTCCATTGATGTAGTTCCAGCTCTTATACTATGATACCAGGTTTTGGGTTGGTTTTAGCTTCTTTATATATATATATTCATGTTGCCTTTCTTTACTTTTTTTTCCTTGCTTCCGTAAAAATGTTTCGTTCTTCCACCTGCTTGCTAGATAGTAGCCCATTACTAACCGTTCTGGGCTATGGAGAGTGGTTCTCCTACTGGGGGATTGTAAATTCCATCATGACCGAGAAATCGGATCGTGACATAAGGACTTAGCATACAAGAACAACTCTCGCACTCACAAAAGAATTCAAATTTATGTATAAACAACCACAAGCTTGCCCATTATGTACATTTCCACTAATTAAGCATGCTCGAATAAAATCAAATAGGACTTTAACGGGTCGTAATGTCGGCTAGCGGACGAGTAGAAAAATTATATAATAGTGACTTACACTTCCCTACGTACTCAGCATTTTTTTAGACTTCATCACCCAATATTTTCATCGGTTTATTTTTTCAGCCCTCTCTTCAATTATTTTTACTAGTATTCTCATCTTATCAAGAACGTTTCACTTTTTTTTAAAAAGAATTCATGCAATTTATTTTTTGTCTCTTTTTTTTCATGTCACATTCTTTCTAAGAGTGTTTTTTCATCACTTTGTAGCTATTATTGGTTACCTTTTACTCTCAACCATCTCTTTTCTTTTGATTTAATAATTTTATCACAGTGCATGCTACAGTGCTCAAGGAAGCAGAGTGCACAAACTAGGGATTCAAAAAATTGGATCAAGGTAAAAATATGGCTACCAAATGAAAGGTTACAGGCTCAAAGGAGTAACTAGTGATATAATATCTGAAAAGGCTAAATTTTACAAGACAAATCAAAGAAAGCTTATTATCATCTTCTAAAAAGAGCAACACTCTTTATTTTGCTTCAATAACATGTAAGGCAAGTTCTAGACTAAGATTCAAAATACGGAATATGCAAGAAATTCTTATCACACATGGCACAAGTCTCAATCAAGATGGATTAATTCCACTTCTAAGATAGACAGGGTCATACCAAACTACAAAATAAGAATAAGCTAGATACAGAGTCCCTACTATGAGCCTAGGTGTCAAAAAATAGTTATTATATTTTTATACTCAAGCACTCACAAAAAAGTACTACTCAATCTCAGGCCTAATTTTCTAGTGTCAAACAAGTCAAAAGGTCTTTTCTTTTCTCCCCTACAAAAAAAAAACTACTCCTAAAAATAAAAAAAAATAAAAAAATTACTCTAACAAATAAAAAATTACCCAATTCAAAGAGCCCCCCTCGAAAAAGAGACGAGACTATAAAAAAAACTAAGGGATAGATGAGATATGCCACTTTGAAAAAACTAACAAAAAAAGAAACAATAAAAAATCTTTTTGTGTTTTATTTTACTCAAATAAAAAAAAATCTATAGCATATTCACCCTTAACTCACAAATTATGGAAGATTTTTCATCCCACACTTAAAATCATTCTTTGTCCCCAAAGTAATTTATAGAAAAAGATGAAGAATAAGGGTGAGAGATACCCCTTGAGGCCCTCTAGGGCCTAGCTAACAACATGTTTCTTCACAATGAATTATAGGGGTGAACGACCCCACACTTAAGCTTAAACCATGCTCCTTAGCTTTTAAATTTGGGTACTCAGACTTTCCCAAACTTGCAAAATAAAAACAAAACAAGACATGACACTATAAAAAAAATATAAGAAGCTACACTACAAATTGGTTGCCTCTCAACAATTGTCTGATTTAACATCGCGGAATAATGCCATCACTTCACCACTTTTATTTCCACTTAGAACTTGTGAATTGCACCCCTAACTTTACATTAAATTTTTTGCTCCGCTCTAGGGGTGATGGTATAAAGATGAAGGAACCAAGCAAAGGACGCATCTTGCACTTCTTGGCATTTAAGTGAGGAATGTCATTTTGTCTCCTTGGTATGATAAATTTTAGAATGTAAGGACCTTGTTCCTCATCTACACACTTCTCCGTCGGTTCAGATGAATCGATTCTCATGTCATCATCCAAATATAATGTAGAAAAATGGTTAGAATGAAGTTCAACACGTCCCACTCCAAACTTGCATTATTTACGACATTCTCACTTTCATACATCTCCTCAACATAGGCACTAATGAATAAAACATAGTTGAATGGCAAAAATTTCTCTTTCTGCTCCACTAGTTGGCAAGTATTCATATAATTGGTGATTGGGCATTAGACACCTCAACCTTTTTGTTCAAGTGAGTTTCCAAGTCATGCATATCTGCGCCAAATTGGTCTATCTCTTGTCTGAGTTCAACTCTTTCTTTTATCAACTATATAGTCATGCTTGTAAGACTATAACGGACAAGCTCATGAAATTTTATTTTCTGCTCTTGTTCTCTTAGGCATGATGGACTCACTATGTATGCTTCCTCACAGCTTTCTCCTAGTAGGGACTCACTTTTTTCTTCTACTAGAGGTTCCTTTTGAGTGTTGGCCAAAGCCGTCAGTTGCTAATCAATACAAGTTTCAGTCATATCCTGCATCTCTATGAGTTAGGAACCTACTCTTTCCATGGAATAAGGGTTTAGAAAATCATTCAAATGGCCATCCTGACCACCACATATATGATATATATTAAATTTAAAAGATTGGCTAGGTGAGCATAACCGGCTCTTTTGAATATAATGGCAATTGATATCCATGTATGGTTGTTGCGTCCTTTTGCACACGCAAGTGTACGTAGCCATACAAATAATATAGAATGTGAGTCCAGATATCGTACCCAAGGTATTTGATGAATTGATTTCTAAGTTGAATTCTTATACTAGCTATTCAGTGGGTAACTAGTAATAGAGAGTAACTTGTGTGTTTTGAAAACAAATAAATAACAAATGGTGACAAGCTTTGATTTAATGGGTTGTAATTCAGATTTGGAAAAAGTTTTAGGGTTATGGTACTTCGACAATCCAGTTGAGTTTTCAAACCATACATTTAGTTGATTTCCTGAGTTACAAGTTGCGGGTTGATTTTAACCATGTTGAGCATTTTGCCAACAACACTAGGTCTCCTCGACTATTCCTAACATCTATATTCCTATGGTCGTTGGTCGATAGTGAAGGGCATATTATTTCTCTTCCGTATCAACTAGTAATTGATAAATGCTCAAATGGACTCTCCCAGATGGAGGTATCGGTGATTGTCAAGAAAAATAAATTTATAAGTACCCAACGAATGTCGGGTTCGTACCCACAGAGATTTGTAGATAGCACAATGATGATTGTAATGAAATGACTTCACTAAGAGAGTAAGTATTTGAAAACATGAAAGTAAAGGATTGGGGGGATTTGGGATTATGTCACAACAATCTCAATTCAAGCAAGACAGTAAAGTAAAATAGGTATACAAATTAGAGTAGACGACTAGGGATTTGCATCTAATGGGGATCTAGTGTGGGATAGGGTGATTGCCTATTCACGCAAATTCTCGCTCATTGACATAGGAAGCCTTGGTTATAGGTATGGTTGTTAATCTCTCGATCAACAACCATATATCTGAAAATCTCGATTAAATAACTATCGATTTACTAACAAACAACCAAGCTAAAGCTTAGAGAGGTCATACTATATCCAGCTTAGACCCTTAAATGGGTGATCCTGTCGATATGAGCTATTTCTAGACTCAATCAGAATGGAAGCCCAAGTTTCCACTAGTAATTTCACATTCAAAGCTATGAAATTCTCTTTCAAGCAACAACATAACCAAGTAAGGAAAATCAATGTTTGCAACCACCAATTTTAGGATTAAAACTTGGTGAAACTACTAGACCCATGTCAAATAAGCAATTATAAGCAAGAATTAGCAACACCCACACCCATTTATCAAGCACCCATTATCAACACATCTCTAGATAATGAAATTAGCTACTCATGCTAAAGGAAAGAGATATACCAAGTGGTTAATTCAAATTCCTCTTCATTCAAGTGTAATTTCAATATCTAAGCTCAGTTTTGTACACAAATGGTGAACTAAGAATTGGAAGAGAGAATTGATTGAAACCCTCTTGTTCTTCTTAGAGAGGAAACTTATCTCAAAGATAAAATTACTCAATAGTATTCAGAGCTGAAGAATTCTCTTTACAATTATGCCTAAAATGGGTTTAAATACTTTCCCAAAACGTCACTATGTTTTTGGATAAAAATGCCCTTCGGGTAGTGTGCGGCGCGATATGCGGGTTGCTTGTTGTATTGTGTGCGTCGCACACCCTCTTCAGTTGAACCAGTGACTCAGCTAACTTGGGAGATGTCATGCAAAGGAGGTGTGGTTCACACCATGAGTTGTGTGCGTCGCACAGCGACCACACCTCATAACAGACTCTTCAATCAATTCAAGGCTCCACGAGGTAAGAGGTGCGGAATGCACTAAGGCTTGTGCGTGTCGCACAAGTGCCGCATCTCAAGGAAGAATCTCCATCCTCTTCGATCACTTCACACTTTACTCTTTTTAAGCTCTTTTTGGGTCTATTTCGTTGTTTTCCATCTTTGATCACAAGTACCTGTATAAACATGAATAAAGGCCATAAGAACCTCTAAATCTATTCAAAACATAACAATAATTTATGGATAAAGGCTCAATAAGTTAGTAGATTACCGACTTATCAAACCCCCAAACTTGAACTATTACTTGTCCTCAAGCAAGATACTCACAAGGCAAGGAATGAATCATGTTCTAGACTTAATCAAAGCATAAAAGACTAATCTATGCTAAAAATAAAGAAAAAGAATAAACAAAAAGACTCAACTACAATGCTCATCTCAATTTGAACCACCACAATATCAAGGCAATTGGTCATTTCAAAACCTTTTCCAAAAGGACTTCATTTTTCATTCAAAATCAAGAGAATTTTATCATTCAAAACAAGACATTTAAGCTTCTCAAGTCATTGGCATAGACCGTCAAGGTTTGCCTCGAGATTCGCCACATAACTTGTCTCATTCATTCCTCTAAATTGAAATAGAGACTTCATGTTTTAATTTGAGTGCATAATGCCACTCACCACAATCGAGGATCCCATTCACAATCTTTCAATTTTCAAGCAAAGGGATTACAGGAGAACCAAGAAGACTCTCACTCACTCAAGGAAGTTCAAGTGCACACATGTCGAACCATAGGCTTGCCATTCATGTAAATTACCACTAATGTAGGGTAGCCAAGCTTAGAATCACCAAGGATTTGCGGGTTACAATGTTGGCTAGGGCTACAGTGAGGATTTCATTTGGTTCAACTGACTACACCTTCCTAATGCTCTTTATTGTCATTTCGAACACCGCTCACATTTTCAAATTTAAACTTCACCTTATTTCTCCCTCACACACCCCAAGCTTCTCCTTTTCAATTCGGATCATTCCAACTCCTTCTATCACCTACGTTTGGTAGCACCTATTCTTGCTTTTCATTTTTACTCATTGGATTGAACTTTTGGAGAAATTTTCAATCCAAACTTAAGGTGCCACCTTGCACTTAAATTGCATTCCTTTTTTTCTCCTCATTTGATCACATGCACCCCCAAATTTAGGCCTTTGCCTATGTTTTTTTATTTCCCCCCCAAACTTAGGTTTTTAGCCTATGTTTCACTTTCAAGAAATTAGGGAGGACGGGTGCCAAGATAGAGGTTCCAAAAAGGTCAACGTGTTAAACAAGGTGCCAAAGAATGGTCACAAGCTTAAAGAGGATCACTAGGATTGATGTTTAGGGAATTCATTTGGTTGAAGTGGCTATCAAAAAGGGCCTAAGGTCATCTTCCAAGCTCAGTCACACCTAGAATTTTGCTTTGAATCACATTTGGGGCAAGTTCTAGATTACATGCATGCACAAGAATCAATATAAAGCATCACCACATAAGGCATCATGCCACAAGACTTCTCTCATTAGTCTCAAAATCAATTGGGGAAAATGACTTTCGATAAGCTATTATGAGTTCATTACACACTCATTTGTGAGTCAATCAAGCCAAAGCCAGAGTGTGCAAGTCATGACAAGAGAATGTTTTTCTTCAAAAACTCATTTCCCTTCCTTTTATTTCCCAAAATTTACTTGCCAAGATATTTTTTTTGGTGGGCCCATTTAGAGACAAGCAACTACGGACTCAATTTTAAATTAAAACTTGGCATTTTCCCTTAATAAAGTCGCCTCTCAATCTATCATAGGGAAACACCAACCCGGTTTGACACAAAAACAAAAGAAAAAGAAAAAAAACAAAACTTTTGCTCCTTGGGAAAGAACTGTGGTATTAAGAAAACCCTCAGAGTTTATTGTTAAACTACTATTAACAAGGTTGTAACCACATTGTGTGCTCATGATTCATTTAAAAACAAACCTTGGCGTAGGCCTTTAGCGCATTTGCAAAGCACGAGTAGTGAAAAAATGGGGCATGTAAGACCAACCCGGCAATACAATCAACACAACAAAACAAAATTCAAGCCCGACAAGGGCACAATTAAGCTCAAAACAACTAACATAATAAAAAGGCCCGGCAAAGGCAATAAGCATCATAATCATCCAAAATATGCCCGACAAGGGCCAAATCAAATCTGGCAGAATTAAACATGTCAACAAGGCCTAACAAGGGCAATAAAAACAATATCTCAAGACCAATCATAGGCAACCAAACAAAAGCAAGTAATGCCACCCCCTCCCCATAAAAATACATTGCCCTCAATGCTATTAGCTCAAGGGAAGAAAGGTGGAACTCCCTGGAGAGCTATGCCTCATCATCATCTACAGCTACTGCCTCATCATCTAAGGTCTTTCCACTAGGGCTAGCACCACCCTTTCGGGAATGTGAAGTAAGTGTGGAGTCTCAAAGAACTCTCTGAAAAAACAGATCCTCATCATAATCCAACTTCGCATCCTCATTACTAGGCAGCTCCTCCTCATCACCTGCATAAGCTACCAACAGGTCATCCATGGGGCTAGGAATTGTGTGAGCTGGGGTATGGTGTTCAAATCTGCCTCTTCAACTGTGGCCTTACCTTTTGCCTTGTCGAGGTCCTTCTAGAGTGTCTTGACAGATTTCTCACAAACATCCACCCTTTTGCAAAGAGTGGGCACACGCTTCATAACACCTATGATGGCCCTCTTCACCGCCCTCTCAATCAATCCTGGTAGATCCTTCGACAAGTCCCTCAATTGCCTCGTGTGGTTGTATGTTTTGTCGGCCATATCTTGGAAACCACTTTTAGATAATGGTTCTCTAGGTGCATCGGCGGTGGGGGTGTGTGCTTCTGATGTAGGATGAGGAGAGGAAGCATGTAGTTTAGCATCATATTCATCATCCTCAACTTTAATCGATGCTTCTACCCTACGCCTTTTGAAAAAAGGGGCATCTCAGTCAGTTTTCTTATCAAGATCCAACACACCAATGGTCGGATTAGGAGCAGCCCATTCGAGAGGTTTGCGCTTGAGAAGTAGCTTAGCCATGAGCTTAGGGGCTAGTTCAAATGGAGTGCTCAAGTAGATAGCATTAATAGCAATCGGAGTGATCCTTATTTTCTTGCCTCGAACAATGATTGACTCTAATGCGGGGAATGTTTCACAACCCCCCTGTGTGGCCTGATATGAGGCAAAGAACTCTCAGACTAACTCCTTGTAGTAGTTCCCGAGCACCTCTTGAAATGGCTGCCACTGACGTCTAGCAAACTGAGTTGGGATATTAGGAGGTTATCCCCCACTGCATCAAGGTTAAAGCTTTGCTCTATTGTGAAAGTCCTCCCTATATCACGATCATAAATTACCCTTATCCCTTCTACTCTCAACCAAACTCTCTCCTCCTCAGAGACTTGAGTACTGGAAGATGAGGCTTTTTTCTTCCTCTTTGAGGCTGGATTGGAGGAGAAAGGGGTCATTGGCCTTCGTGAACTTCTTTCAGCATTACCCCTACTAGAAGACATGTTCTGCATATAGACATTGTGAGCCAAAAACCAAAACAAAACCTAAAAGAAGTTAACAATAACAAAGAATGGAATGCAACGAAGTGGAAAACAAAGTAGGGGACTGT
This sequence comes from Jaltomata sinuosa, assembly GCA_003996215.1. NCBI lineage: Eukaryota > Viridiplantae > Streptophyta > Magnoliopsida > Solanales > Solanaceae > Jaltomata > Jaltomata sinuosa. The sequence goes on from QJPP01003307.1 coordinate 178,878, forward strand.
TGTCTCATGCGAACCATATGTGAACCACACTAGAGGAAGTGCACGTCTCTTGTGCCTCTACACTAGCCAACAGAACCCTGCATGAGTTTTTCTACAGAGGTGCAAAGCTGGTGCGTACTGCACCAACCAAAGTGTACATCGCACCAAGCTTCACCCCTCGAAGCAGTGAAATTGCCTCTTTTTCAAATATGGTGTGATGCCTTGTGTTACCCGCACATCAAGATATGTGCATCACATGCGAAATGCACAAAAGCACGGTTGGACTTTTTTGGTCCTTGTGTTCTTGTAAGTTACGTATGTGATCTGCAGAGCAAGATGTGCTTAGGAACTTGGCACCATGTAATAAACCAACAATATTAAACAAAGGGGCAATGGGTATCATGACCATAAACATCCGGGTACTCAGACTTCCCTGGATTTCCATTGACAAAATTGACAAGCAAGCAAGAACTTAACGACTTCCCTTAAGATGGACGTTACCCCGTCTATCATCGGGAACATCAAGCTTTCATTTGCAATAGTAGGCCCCAACAAGGTTAGCAATAATTAACCCCTCCCCGCAAAACATCATACACCCAAAGATAATCTTCAACAAAAAATCATGGGCATACAAGTAGCAAGATTTATCCCCAACAAACTATTCTCAACGAAACTTCATGACAAACGATGATTTTCCCTTATGAAAGACGGCACCCAATCTATCATCGGGACAAATCATGCATCAATACCGAGTGGGTTACTCAGACTTCACCCAAGCACATGGCTCAAGGCTAAAAATCACTTTCAATCATCATGCATTAAAAAAATTCAAGTTCTACCAAGTTGACACTAAGAAAATTTCTCAACATAATTCAAAATTGGGGACCCAAAATTTTTGGATCTCACCCAAAATAAACATGGCGATTCTATTAAGCATGCTTCATAATATGAGTTCTCAACCTCCATAAAAACAAGTATTTAACATTGAGGAACTTACCACAAGTGAATATTTGGTGGAGAGAAGTAAAAATTGGAGCTTTTGGGAAGCAACAACGGTGACCCAATCAACTTGCCCGGAGAGATGATGGTAGTAGCGTGGAGGAGTGGTGGTGGTAATTCTTGGGGAGAAGAAGAAGATTTGGGAGAAGTAGAGGGATCTGTGGGAGGTTTTTTGAGAGTATTTTGAGAGTTGGAGATAAAATATGGTGAAGATGGTGAATATGGTGAAGATGGTGAAGATGGCAGAATAAAAAGCAAAAAAAAGAAGAATAGTTGATCCAGGTCATCTCTAGGTCGGGTCGATCAACAGGTTAGGTCAATAAAAATTCAATTTTACCTTAGGTGAACCGCGACATGTGGTTCACACAAGCCATTGTGCGGACTGCGTATCATTTTGCACCTCACTTTTTTCTACCCTGGCCTTGCCCAGGCTTTTGGTTTGCCATGCGATGGAGGTGTGACGTGCACTTGGGCTCGTACGGTCCGCACGGCCCAGCGCACATCGCCTCTAATAGTTCTATTTTCTCCCAGGCCTTCTATTTTGGCGTGCGATGAGCCATGCGACATGCACTACTATTCATGCGATCTGCACTGTCCTTCGCACAGCCCATTTTTGCCATGTTTTCACTTGTCCATCATTTTCTGCCCCTTGCACCCCTAAAACACACAAAAAACAACAAAAGATAACCAAAAAACAACAGAAATAAACTTGGGTTTCCTCCTAAGTAGCACTTGATTTAATGTTGCAGCTCGACGATAGTACCTCAAACTTAGTCGTTCTTTGGATTAGTGATGGTGTAACTGGGCAGGGTCCCCTTCATCCTCGTATTCATTTGGGTTGCGATGTGGTATATTTGGGCCTCAAGATGCTTGATCGAGGCTGAGTGAGAGCTCACAATTTGATGAAGTTTTGAAACTTCACTCTTTAGCTCACTCACTCCAGTATTTGTCATATCCACCTTTTTGAGAACCAAAGACAACATGTCCTCGAGATTGGAATGATCGGAGTTGCTTGTGGTTGGTTTGGTAAAGAGAGTCTGTTTTGTTTGGAGGCACATAGAGATTTGAGCTTCGTTGATTGAATCGATTACCATCCTTATCAATACCTCTCTAACTGCCATCCCTTTCCTTATATCTGATCCAACCTTGGTTCTCTTTCCTCAAGGGTACCCGGGATAAGAACCTGCTGACACAAAGCACAGTTTACCATTGATAATTGTCATCAGCTCATCATCACTAGCTTTTATTTCTGGTGTACGCACCGCATTCACAGCTTTCACACCACCTGCTCCCATTACATGCTTGGCCATTAAATCAATTTGATTCATCATCTTGGCCATTGACTCATCCCGCTCCTCATCTCTTTTTCTCATTTCATTGGTCAAGATGGATGAGGGTACTCCCAAAGTTGGCACATCTGCTTCTCTTGTATGCTATGCTTGGTTGGTCTTGGTCATTCGCTCTAATAAAGTCGAGGCAATAGGAAACTCTAAGTCCATGAAGGTTCCACCTCCAAGGTTGTTAGCCACCGACTTATTCATAGAGTTCAACGATCGATAGAAGCTTTAGAGAAATACAATTTCCAGCAACTCATGGTTCAGACACAAGACAAGCTTCTTTTTGAACCTTCACCAAACCTCATGTAGAGGCTCATCCGGGAGTTGCCTAACGTTGGTAATCTCGTCTCACAGCTGCATCATTTGAGATAGAGGAAACAATCTCGATGTAAATGCCTCAACCAACTCAGCCTAAGATATGATCTATCCATCCGGTAATTCTTCTAACCACGCCATGGCTTACCCTATCAAGGAAAAGGGGAATAGGCGTAATCAGATGGATTCTTGGGAGATATTTTTAAATATGAACGGTTGGCAAATCTCCACAAAATTCTAAATATGCCGGTTGGAATCTTCATGTGCTGCCCCACGAAACATGCCCTTCATTTGTATCAAGTAGAGCATGGTGCTAGTAACATGGAAGACAATATTTCCCACTGTGGGGGGTAGGCGGATTGCACACACACCCCGTTGCATCACAAGCTCAGCAGCGTTTGTATCCATGAAGCCATCAACGCTCTCGTTATTTTCTACCTCGCTCATAGGCTAGCCTGCTCAGTCACAACACAAAAAACAAACAAAAGTAAAATAAACAGGCATTCTCTAAGTTATTTCAAATATACAATCAAAATTATCAATCAAATCAAATCCCCAACAATGGCGCCATTTTTGATAAACGCTCAAACGTACTCTCCAAGATAGAGGTATCGATGATCGTCAAGCAAAACACATTTATAAGTACCCAACGGATATCAGGTTCGTACCCACAGAGACTTGTAGATAACACAATAATGATTGTAATGAAATGACTTTACTAAGAGAGTAAGTGTTTGAAAACACGAAAGTAAAGGATTGGGGGGAATTTGAATTCTGTCATAACAATCTCAATTTAATCAAGACAGTAAAGTAAAACGGGGAAACAAATTAGAGTAGACGACTAGGGATTTTTGTCTAATAAGGATCTAGTGTGGGATAGGGTGATTGGCTATTCATACAAATTGTCGCTCATTAACATAGGTAGCCTTGGTTATAGGTATTGCTGTTCATATCTCGATCAACAACCATATATCCTACAATCTTGATTAATGAATTATCGATTAACTAACAAGCAACCAAGCTAAAGCTTATAGAGGTCATACTATATCTAGCTTAAACCCTTAAATGGGTGATTCCATCGATATGAGCTATTTCTAGCCTCAATCTGAATGGAAGCACAAGTTTCCACTAGTAATTTCACATCCAAAGCTATGAAATTCTCTTTCAAGGAACAACATAACCAAGTAAGGAAAATCAATGGTTGCAACTACCAATTTTAGGATTAAAACTTGGTGAAAATACTAGACCCATGTCAAATAAGCAATTATAAGCAAGAATTAGCAACACCCACACCCATTTGTCAAGGGCCCATTATCAACACATCCCTAGATAATGAAATTAGCTACTCATGCTAAAGGAAAGAAATATACCAAGTGGGTAATTCAAATTCCTCTTCATTCAAGTGTAATTTCAATATCTAAGCTCAGTTTTGTACACAAATGGTGAACTAAGAATTTGAAGAGAAAATTGATTGAAACCCTCTTCTTCTTCTTAGAGAGGAAACTTGTTCTCAAAGATAAAATTACTCTATAGTATTCAGAGCTGAAGAATTCTCTTTACAATTGTGCCTAAAATGGGCTTAAATACTTTCCTAAAACATCACTAAATTTTTGGATAAAATACCCTTCGGGTAGTGTGTGGTTCGCATGTCGTATTGTGCACAACGCACACCCCCTTCAGTTGAACCACTGACTCAGCTAACTTGGGAGATGTCATGCAAAAGAGGTGTGGTTCGCACCATGAGTTGTGCGCATCACACAACGACCACACCTCGTATCAGACCCTTCAGTCAATTAAAAGCTCCATGCGATGAGAGGTGCCGAATGCACCAAGGCTTGTGCGTATCGCACAAGCGCCGCATCTCAAGCCAGAATCTCCATCCTCTTAGATCACTTCACACTTCACTCCTTTTAAGCTCTTTTTGGGTCCATTTCCTTGTTTTCCATCTTTGATGACAAGTACCTGCATAGACATCAATAAATGCCATAAGAACCTCTAAATCTATTCAAAACATAGCAATAATTCATGGATAAAGGCTCAATAAGATGGTAGATTACCGACTTATTAGTAAGTCTAATGGGTAGATTCCTATCCACGTTAGCAAATCGTTCCCCCTTCCCTATAGAGTTCACAACCAAGCCCTACCTTCCCTTTTTGCATACATAAACACTCTATTCCTAGTCAAATTTATGCACCATAGATAGTGTTTGCTAGGTGATCAAGTTAACAAATAATTAACAGCAAAGGAAGATAAATAACTCAATAATGGAAATATGATAATTAAATGTCAAACTTCATGTATTTAACCACAACCCTAGATACTAAAGGTTTAGCTACTCATGAATCTCTTTGGAAGAAGAGATTTCATGAGTTTACAAGAAAAGAATCAAAAATAAAATAAAGAAATAAAATTAGACCTTGTTTTTGAGCTTTGCCGTAGGTTTTGCCTTCCCCAAATCAGTTGTTCTTGATAAAAAAAAAGTGGGAGGAGAGTATTATTAGATTTTAGGAACCCTCGGGACTAAGAAAACCAATCCAAAACGGGTTAGGAGAAGTACTTTCATGACCCGATTTCTCGGTCATGATGGAACCTACAACCCCTCAGTACGCGAACCATTCCCCATAGCCGGGAAAGGTTAGTAATGGGATACAATCTAACAAATAAGCGGAAGAACAATTTAAGTAAGCAGAAGCAAGGGAAATAAGCTGAAGAAAGTAGATAACAGAAATATAAAAAAATATATATATAGAAGCTAGACCAACCCCAAGACCTGGTATCATAGTATGGAGCCGAAACTAAACATAAGGAGTACAAAGGATCAAAAATACAATATACAAATGTCTATGATTAGTAAGAGAGTACGTAAAGCAAAAGATAAACTAAAGTTAAGCTTTGATCGCCAAGAGCTCACCCTCAGTCTGGAATGCCCAAAACTCTTCTCGCACGAGTCTCCACGAGCTAGTGGCGAGGGCCCACACTAGGATCTACACCAGTAGATGTAGAGTTTAGTATGAGCACCAACTGCGAAGCAAAAGGTACCCAAAAGGTATCATAGGCCGACTGGGCACATATAAGATAAAAGAGCAATAATAAGCAGAGTGGAAGCAAAGAGTCACATAAATCAATGAATAATTATACGGAATCTAGCACAGAAGAAAGACAACAGAAAATAACATACATGGCTAGCTACTAGAATATATACTATCGGAACAGATGAAAGTAAGAAATGAATTCTCGCAAAAACAATATATAAAAGAAGTTTTTGAAAATGGGTGGTATACCGGTAACCTCAATTAAAAGAGAAGGAGAAAACAGAAAGACAATAGCATGCTTGAGTACAAGAATAAGAACCCAGCCAAGACACAAGTACTACTCACAGTATCATAACCGTCATAGGAAATCAACATAAGGAATAAGAACTTGACTAAGAAATAAAAAGCCTACCTACAGTCTCAACGGGCGCCCATACACACGAGGAACAAAAACACTTAAAGACAAACCCTCCGGTATCCCATACTACCGGATCATACATTCAGGAAACCACAAACAAGGGTGGAACTTCACACAAATGAATAGTATGATGCGTGATGAAAACTAGGTGGAATAGTAACCCTGTATGTACCTCCTCCAGCTCCTAAGGGCCCAGCAGGTAGGTCCCATGGTATGACACGGACCGTATACCTCAACTCCACCATATACCCCTCGTCCGACACACTCAAAAAGTACCCCCTGGTCTGGATCGGCAAGGTCCATGGAGGTCCCTGACGACATACTAAATCTCAATCTCGAAAACATCGCTCGGAGTGAATTCAAACCCAAATTAGTAACCAAAACTTGATAATGCATGTCTGGATCCTATCCAGGTCTAAGTCAGTGAAATGAGTTTCAAGAACCCCCTTCAAGGGTGCCCGGAGGTATCCGTGTGTAAAATAGTAGTAAATCAAGAATAGTACTCGGCCTTACCGAGTCTAATATCATTTCTCATTAATAACAAAACGAGTCTAGCACCTCGGTCCAGTCGGGTCTAGTATAAGTAGGAAAACTGTGATAAATCTTTCTTTTAACTATTCTTACCCCAAGAATATCCAATTGAAATAGTACCAAACTATTTTATAATCACTTTTACCGAAAACGGTCCCCCGAGGCCATACAAGATTTAGAAAATCGTATAAGATAGGCCCGAAGTCAAAATTGTAGTGAAAACATATAGAATTCCCTTTATATGCATGATAATGGTATGATCAAGCACAAACAATTGCCCAATGTCTTACCATCAATCTATCGGCCCTGCACAGGCTCCAATCGTTCGACAGCACAGATAACCAGCTCTATAACAATAATAATGATGTCTGGGACTCACGGACATTTCCAATAACCCACCATCTATGTTCCAAAGTTAATACAAGGCCACACAGGACCACAAGGGTAATAATATAATGTATAACGATACTATCAAAATCAGCAGAAAGAAATGAGTTGGACATGAAGAAGCGGTCAAGGTCTGTGGTACCAAACTAGTAAACCCAACCCAAGGATTCCCATTAATACAATTTATCCTATATATGCGAAGTCTAAAGGAAATAAATCGTAACCTACCTATCGTCCGACGACAAGTTGTTGGGAGAACGATATCCAAGCCCAAATCACTCCCAGAAGCCCTAAATGATAATCAAACTATCAAAAACATAAATAACACATCAAAAGGAGCCTAACGATAATCATAACGCTATAGAAATAGTTGGGCTGAAATTTTGGGTCACTGATGGTCCCGTGGGCCCTGCAACCTGATACCAAAAATGAAAGTAGACAAAATAGTCACAATGACCATGGGAGTACATGCCCGGAAAATCAAGGTAATTGTGCAAGAATTCGAGCTAAAACAGCCCCTAGAAGTCAAGGACCCAAAGAGGGAAATTTAGGACTATAACCAGAAATTGAGCGGGGGAAAACAGTTACCACGACGAGAAAACATACCAAGGAAACGAACTCAATGATTCCACCAAGCATGCAGTACCAAGAGAGTGGATCCTATAAGAATTTCTGAAGATCCAATGAAATACAACAATGGTGATATCAACAAATGGAGAAAAAACCTTGGGGAAGAAGGAAAACTCACCAAAACATCAAGGAAGCAAGAAGTATCAAGGGAACAACGAGTTTTCCGAGCTTGAACTGACTTGAGCAATTTGTAAGGAGTATTTGGTGTTTTAGTGTTGAGAGAATTGAAGAAAAAAGGCTAGAAAAACGAAAGGCAAAAGAATATATAGCCCCTAGCCTAATCCTACGCGAATGCGGCCAGGCCAACGCCTATCCGAGTATGCGAACACCGACAGCCGGCGCACATGCGAAGGCAAAGCTCTGGCCAGGCCAGGCGCCTACCTTGCACGAATGCGGCCAGGCCACCGCATACACGTGCCTGCGAACGCGGCCATGGGAATGCCTAGGTGAAGGCTTGGCATAGGGGTGGCTAGCACAAGCCTTGCGCGAATGCGGCTAGGGAACCGCGTACGCAAAGGCCATGATAGTGCCATGACAACACCAGCTACCAACAAAAACCTCAACTTGGGAAAGTTTTTCGACGGACCCTCAGGAACACATCCGGGGTCCTGTGAACACATACGAGCAGAGCTATTCGACTAAAAATGGCATTCCAGACTCAACAGAATCAACTAAAATCCCAACGGAGGTCGATTGAACATAAAGTGTGCCCCATGGCCAAGAACCAACTTAGGCCTATCTTTCCAAAATAGAACTCTGAATCCTAAAACGAGTTCGGAAGTCTCAGGACCCGAACCAAAGGTCCCTCTAGCCCAAAGTTGACATTCCAAAGCTAACAGCACTGTCAAAATTTCCATCTGAGGCCGTCTTCTCCGAATGTTGACCAAAGTCAAACTTTTAAGTTCAACTTGGCTAGAAACACAAAAACCAAAACAAAACAAAATCGAAAGCTCCTAGAACTAGACCAAGGGACCATCTAGAACAGAATCCATGCTCTGGAGCTAACAGAACTGTCGGAATTTGATTTTGAGGGTGTTTACCAAGAAGTTTGACTAAAGTCAACAATATTCTATGTTTAAGCTCTAAATCAAGCAAATAGCCTAAACGATCAAACGAACGACCAGGGTGCCGAACCACCAATCTCGACAAGTCATAAATGACTTGGGGCGGCTACATAGTTGCTCTAACAGTACAAAGAAAGCATAAATGTGAAAATTATTGGAAGGGTCATTACATCATCCACTACTAAAAAGGACTTTTGTCCTCAAAACTCAAGAAGAAGGGAGTACCTGAAGCTCGAACAGCTGCGGATACTGAACTTGCAACTCACTCTCGGTCTCCTAGGTAGCCTCTTCGACTGGATGATTCCTCCACTGAACTTTCACAACTAGAATCTCCTTAGACCTCAACCTCCTCACATCTCTAGCCAATACAACAACCGGCTCCTCAAAAAAAGGACAAGCTCTCATCCAACTGAACTGACTCCCAATACAACACATGAGACTCATCTGGAACATACTGGCACAACATTGAAATATAAAATACTGGATATATAACTGAAAACATCGAAGGCAAGACTAACGAATAGACAACATTACCAACCCCCTGGAGAATCTCAAACGGCCTAATATACCTGGGGATAAGCTTGCCCTGCCAACCAAATCTCATCACGCCCTTCATGGGCGATACTCGATGGAATACCAAGTCACCAACACTGAACTCTAAGGCACAAACTCGATGATTAGCATAGCTATTATACCTACTATGAGCTGCTTTAAGTCTATCTTGAATCACCTGGACCTGGTCTAAGGAATCTCGAAGAAAATCTATACTCTGAGGTCTCGACTCTAACCTATCAAACTAACCAACCGGTGATCTACAATGCCTACTATATAATGCCTCGAAAGGTTCCATGCCGATGCTCGAATGGAAGCTATTATTATACACAAACTCGGCCAAAGTCATAAACTGATCCCAAGAACCTCCAAAGTCAAGAACATAGGCCTGAAGCATGTCCTCCAAGAACTAAATAGTCCTCTCAGATTGGCCATCTATATGAGGGTGGAATGCAATACTAAGCTGAACCTCGGTACCCAAATCTCGTTGAATAGCCCTCTAGAACTGAGATGTGAACTGAGTGTCGCGGTCTAAAATGATTGAAGCTTGGAACCTGGTTCATCGAACAATCTCACGAATGTAAATCTAAGCTAACCTCTCTGCATTGTAAGAAGTCTGAACTGGCAGTAAGTGTGTTGACCTAGTCATCCTGTCAACAATCACCCAGATGGAATCAAACCCTCGAGAAGTACGAGGCAAACTAACTACAAAGTCTATAGTGATCCCCTCCCACCTCCACTCAGGAATAGGAAGTCGCTGCATCAAACCACCAGGTCTCATGTGCTTGAACTTAACCTGCTGACAGTTCAAGCACCAAGATATGCACTCCGCTATATCCTGCTTCATATCGCCCTACCAGTAAAGCTATCTCAAATCCCTATACATCTTCACTATGCCAGGATGAATGGAGTATCTAAAACAATGTGCCTCACGAAGTATCAACTGAATCAAATCCCCAACTCTTAAAACACACAATCAAACATCACACCTCAGAGCCCCATTTGACTCTAGAGTAGCCTGGTTGGCCTCACCCTGAACCACCTGATCACGAAGGTCACACAACTGCTGATCTTCAAACTGACGGCTTTGAATCTGATCAACCAAGGTAGACCGAACCTCAACACTGAATGGTTAGCCAAAGACTGGATGTCCAAGGCCAATTGTCTCTCTAAAAGATAAAGTGAAGCTAGGCTACCCATACTCACTGCCTTCTGACTCAAGGTATCCGCTACCATGTTTGCATTGCCCAGATGGTACAAAATAGTGAAATCATAGTCCTTCAGTAGCTTAATCCATCCCCTCTGCCTTGAGTTCAGCTCTCGCTGACTCGTAATATACTGAAGACTATGATTATTGGTGAATATCTCACAGTGAACCCTATATAAGTAACACCTCCAGATCTTGAGCGCAAAAACTATCACTCTCAACTCCAAGTCATGAGTAGGGTAGTTACACTCGTGAACCTTCAGCTGCCTCAACGCATATGCGATCACTCGACCCTGAGACATAAACACACAACCAAGACCAACCCCCGAAGCATCATAATACACGGAGAAACTCTGACCCTCAACTAGCAAAGTCAATACAGAAGTTGAAGTCAACAAGGCCGAAGCCTCTGAAAGCTATCCTTCCACTGATCCAGCCACTAAAATGGGATATCCTTCCTAGTTAACATAGTCAAGGGTGCTGCTATGAAAGAAAATCCCTCAATGAACTGTCTGTAATACCCGGCCAACCCAACAAAGTTGTGAACCTCAGTATGAGTAATAGGTCTAGGCCAACCAGGTACCGCTGTAATCTTACCCATATCAACTCTAGTCCCATCCTTAGACACCACGTGTCCTAGGAATTTAACTGACTCAAGACAAAACTCGCACTTTGAGAACTTGGCATAAAGACGATGATCTCTCAAAGTCTGGAGTATAATCGTCAAGTACTGCTCATGATCCTCTCTACTCTACGAGTATATTAAGATATCGTCTATGAACACTATCACAAATGAGACCAAATACAGGCTAAGCACCCTATGCATCAAGTCCATAAAGGTTGCGGGGGCATTAGTAAACCCAAAAGATATCACCAGGAACTCATAGTGGCCATAACGTGTCCTGAATGCTGTCTTAGGGATGTCCTCTACCCTAATCCTCAACTAGTGGTAGCCCTACCTCAAATCAATCTTCGAAAACACGACTGAGCCCTGAAGTTTATCAAACAAGTCATCAATCTTGGGCATCGGATACCTATTCTTCACTATCACCTTATTCAGCTGCAGATAATCAATACACATCTGCATCGAACCATCCTTCTTCTTAAAAAATAGAATAGGAGCACCCCAAGGTGAAACACTTGGTCTAATAAACCCCTTAGCTAACAAGTCCTGGAGCTGCTCCTTAGGCTCCCTAAACTCAGCTGGAGCCACACGGTAAGGAGAAATGGAAATGGACCTGGTGCCCGGCTCTTACTCAATAGCAAAATCGATATCTCTTTCAGGTGAGAGGCCTGGCAGGTCGGTAGGGAACATATATAGGAAGTCTCTAACCACAGGGGCAGATTCAGGGGAAGAAGTGTCAGTGTTAACATCTCGAACATATACTAGATAAACTAAACACTCACGAGAGATCAACTTCCTAGCTCGAAGACAAGAGATGATCCCAGAAAGTGCGCGGCTGATAGAACCCTGCCATACAACTAGAGATACACCGGGCATGGCTATGGTAACGGTCTTGGCATAGTAATCCAAAACTACACGATGAGGGGATAACCAGTTCATTCCAGTATCACATCAAAATCTAACATATCAAGGATCATCAAGTCACCCCAAGTCTCCAATTTACAAACAGATATCATTCAAGCTCTCACAATTCGATCCACTACTAAAGAATCTCCTACTGGGGTCGAAACAGATACATGCACAGATAACGGCTCACTAGCCAACCCCAAACAAGGTAGAAAGTAGGGAGATACATACGAACAAGTGGATCCAGGATCAAATAAAGCATAAGTTGGTTGACAACATACATAAATCATACCTGTGATCACAATATCTGAGGCCTCTACCTCCAGCCTCCCAGGGACCGAAAAGAACTAACGATGACCATCACCTGACTGACTGCCATACCTACAACCTGCTCAGCCTTGTGGGCTACCATATTTACCCTGACTACCACCTCCTCAAGACGATGGTTGAACTGAGAAGATAGGCTGAGCCGACAGAGAGGCTAGCTGAACTGTACCCCACTAGGGGTAATCTCTCGCATAATGTCCAATAACACCACACTTATAACAAGGCCCTGACAACCTAGACTGTCAAGATGAACCAGCAGAACCTGTATGGCCACCATGGCCTATTTCCCCTGAAGCTGCGCCCTTTAAAGACTAACATCTACTCAAATTGAAAACTACCCGAAGCCTGAAGCAAAACTTGAACTGGTCGACTGGACTGATCCTGGTGCTTTTGTGGCTGATAACCACGGCCCCACTAGCCTGAACCTCTACCACCATATCAGGAACCTTTGTAGCTACCCTGATGATGAGGCCTCTTATCTCTAGCCCCCTGATCATGTCAGTGCAAGTCCTCCACAGTACGGATATAGTCTGTAATGGCTTGAAATGACCGACCACTAGCAACTAAGATCTCAGCTGGCTATCTAAGCTCTGTCTGCAGCCCCCAAACAAATCTTTGAATCATGTCCGTCTAAGTAGGAATGATCATAGCCCCAAATAGAGAAAGTTGATAGAAATGGGTATCATACTCGGATACCAACATAGACCCCTGTGAAAGCCTAGTGAACTGCTCCCTATGATGCTCGCGATCACTCTGAGGCAAGAACTTGGCCATAAAGGCCTCATAGAACTCATACCAAGATAACATAGGAGATGAATATAGTCTGCAAGAAACCTGAGCCCTCCACCATAACTTCGCTCGACCCTTCAGGTGATAAGTAGTGTATCCAACCCCGTAGATCTCTAACAAACCCAAGTGATGTAACATCTACTTATAAGTAGTAATGAAGTAATGTTGATCCTGTCTAGATGTACTAGCAAGCCGCGAGGTGCCAATCTCAGAAACCTACCCAATGCCTTTTGCTCCATAACTGTCATAACTGGGCGGGGAGTAAGACGTTGTGCAACTGATGGAACTTGAATAACCTCGGCACAGGGAGCCGCAGTAGCAGGCTGCGCTCCTGAACTTGGTGCACCCAGGGCTTCCCCCTAAGCGGATGTCTGTGCTACCTCAGAAGGCCGATCTCCAATCATACCCAAAAGCTAAAGGAGTAAACCCCGAATATTTGAAGAATTAGTTGGGGCTGACACTTGAGCTAGTTGTACCTGGGCTATCCTGGGGTCCACATGCTACTGCTCAGGAACAAACTCTGGCTCATAGGAATGCTCGGGCTCTCTCTCCACTCTAGCAGCTCTAGCAGGTGCCGCTGCTCTAGGATGACCTCGACCCCTACCTCTACGACCTCCCCGGCCCCTAGCTGGTGTCGGGGGTGCTAGAGTTGGAGGCTCATCTTTGCTTGACGCTAATGCTCTCGTACGAACCATCTGCGAAAGAATGAACTAGAGCATGTAAGATTTGCAAGAAACCTTTAAGGACTACGCATGATACAGAATCAAATAAGAGAGTCATATTTCCTAAGATGTCACTATAGTCTCCCAAAGATCAAGTACAGATATCTCCGCCCTGATCCGTAGGACTCTACTAGACATTAGCTCTTATATCAATGACACCGGTGAACCTAGCCTCTCATACCAACCTGTCATGACCTGATTTCTCGGTCATGATGGGACCTACAATCCCCTTATAGGCAAACTATTCCACATAGTTTGGAATGGTTAGTAATAGGCTACCATCTAACAAATAAGCGGAAGAACACTTTAAGTAAGCGGAAGCAAGAGAAATAAGCTGAAGAAAGTAGATAATAGAAATATAAAACAATATATATATATATATATATAGAAGCTAGACCAACCCCAAGACCTGGTATCATAGTATGGAGCAAGAACTAAACATAAGGAGAACTAAGGATCCAAAATACATAATACAAATATCTCCGAGTAGTAAGAGAGTACATAAAGCAAAAGATAAACTAAAGCTAAGCTCCGATCGCCAAGAGCTCACCCTCAGTCTGGAATGCCCAAAAGTCTCCTCGCACGAGTGTCAACAAGTTAACATCGAGGGCCCACACTAGGATCTGAACCAGAAGATGCAGAGTGTAGTATGAGCACCAAATGCGAAGTAAAAGGTACCCAGTAGGTATCATAGTCCAACTGGGCATATATAAGATAAAAGAGTAGTAATAAGTAGAGTGGAAACAAAGAGTCACATAAATTAACGAATAAGTACACGAAACCTAGCAAAGAAGGAAGACAACAGAAAACAACATACATGGCTAGCTACTAGAATATATATTACAGGCACAGGTGAAAGTAAGAAATGACGCACATGGGATCCTCGCAATAACAATATATAAAAGAAGTTTTTGAAAATGGGTAGTATACTGTAACCTCAATTAAAAGAGAAGTAGGAAAAAGAAAGACAATAGCATGCTTGAATACAAGAATAAGAACCCATCCAAGACACAAGTACTACTCACAATATCCAAATCGTCATAGGAAATCAACATAAGGAATAAGAACTTGACTAAGAAATAACAAGCCTACCTACAGACCCAACGGGTGCCCATACACCCGAGGAACACAAAAAAGTGAAGACAAACCCTCTGGCATCCCATACTACCAGAGCGTACACTCAACAAACAACAAAAAAGGGTGGAACCTCACATAAATAAATGGTATGATGCATGATGAAAATTAGATGGAATAGTAACCTTGTATGTACCTCCTTCGGTGCCTAACAACCCAGCATGTAGGTCCCTGGTCCGGGTCAGCAAGGTCCGTGGAGGTCCCTGACCATATACTAAATCTCAATCTCGAAAACATCGACAGGAGTGAATCCGAACCCAAAGTAGTAACCAAAACTCGATAATGCATGCATGCATCCTATCCAGGTCTAAGTCAGTGAAATTAGTTTCAAAAACCCCCTTCAAGGGTGCCCAGGCATATTCGAGTTTAAAACAATAGTAAATCAAGAATAGTGCTCGGCCTTACCGAGTCTAATATCATTACCTATTAATAATAAATTGTGTCTAGCACCTCTGTCCAGCCGGGTCTAGTATAAGTTGGAAAACTATGATAAATCTTTTTTTAACTATTCTTACCTCAAGAAAATCCATTGAAACAGTACCAAACCATTTTACAATCACATTTACCGAAAATGGGCCCCCGAGGCCATGCAAGATTTAGAATATCGTATAAGATAGGACCGAAGCCAAAATCGTAGTGAAAACATATAGAATTCCCTTTATATGCATGATAATGGTATTATCAAGCACAAATAATAGCCCAACGGCTCACATTCAACCTATCGGCCCTACACAAGCTCCAATCATTCTACAGCACAGATAGCCAGCTCTATAACAATAATAATGATTTCCGAGACTCACGAACATTTCCAATAACCCACCATCTATGTTCCAGAGTCATACAAGGCCAGGCAGGACCACAAGGGTGATAATATCATCTATAATGAATACTACAAACATCAGCAGAAAGAAACAAGGCGGACATAAAGAAGTGGTCAAGGTCTGTGGTACCAAGCTAGTAAACCCAACCCAAGGATGCCTATTAATACAATTTTACCCTATATATCCGAAGTCTAAAGGAAATAAACCATAACCTGCCTGTTGTCCAACGACAAGTTGCTGGGACAATGATATCCATCCCAAATCGCTCCGAGAAGCCCCAAACGATAATCAAACTATCAAAAACATAAATAACACATCAAAATGAGCCTAATGATACTCATAACGCTTTATAAATAGCTGGGCTAATATATTGGGTCACTGGCGGGCCCATGGTCCCCATAACCCAAAACTGAAAATGAAAGTGGACAAAATGGCACAATGATCATGGGAGGACATGCTCGAAAAATCAAGGTAATTGGGCAAGTATTCGAGCTAAAACAACACCTAGAAGTCAAGGACCCAAAGAGGGAAATTTAGGACTAAAACCAGAAATTGAGCGGGGGAAAACACTAACCACGACGAGAAAACACACCAAGGAAATGAACTCAATGATTCCACAGAGCATGCCATGCCAAGAGAGTGGATTCTACAAGAATTTCCCAAGCTCCAATAAAATACAACAATTGTGGTATCAACAAATGGAGAAAACAACTTGGGGAAGAAGGAAAACTCACCAAAACATCAAGAAAGCAAGAAGTGTCAAGGGAACAATGAGTTTTCCAAGCTTGAACTAACTTGAGCAATTTGTTGGGAGTATTTGGTGTTTTACTGTTGAGAGAATTAAAGAATAAAGGCTGGAAAAATAGAAGGCAATAGAATAGATAGATGTTGTCCTAAGCCTACGCGAATGCGGCCAGGCTATCTCCTACGCGGGCATGCAAACGCGGGCAGCTGGGGCGCATGCGAAGGCCAAGAGCTGGCCAGGCCAGGCACCTGCCTTACGTGAATGCGGCCAGGCTACTGCATACGCGGGCCTACGGATGTGGCCATGGGAGCACCTAGGCTAAGGCTTGGCAGATGGGTAGCTGGGTTATGCCTTGCGCTAACGCATCTAGGCCACCGCGTACGCGAAGGCCATGCTAGTTCCATTAAAGCACTAGCTTCAAAAAACAACCTCAACTTGAAAAAGTTCTCTGACGGGCCCTCGAGAACACATTTGGGGTCCCGCAAACACAAATGAGCAGAGCTATTCGACTAAAAATGGCATTCTAGACTCAACAAAATTGACAAAAATCCTAACGGAGGTCGATAGCACAAAAAATGGGCCCCACACCCAAGAACCAACTTAGGCCTATCTTTCCAAAAAGGAACACCAAGGCCTAAAATGAGTCCAAAAGCCTCGGGACCGAAACCAAATGTCCCTCTAGCCCAAAGTTGACATTCCGGAGCTAACAGTGTTTTCATAATTTCCATCTGAGGCCGTATTCTCCAAATGTTTACAAAGTCAAACTTTCAAGTTCAACTTGGCATGAAACACAAAAACCAAGACAAAACAAAGCCGAAAGCTCCTAGAACTAGACCAAGGGCCCATTTAGACCAAAATCCATGCTCTAGAGCTAACAAAACTGTAAAAATTTAATTTTGAGCACATTTGCCAAGAATATTGACTAAAGTCAATGATATTCTAAGTTTAAGCTCTAAAATAGGCAAACGGCCAAAACAACCAAATGATCGACTAAGGCACCGAACCACCAGTCCCAATAAGTCATTAATGACTTGGGGCCGCTACAGGAAAGCTCTAACAGTATAAGGAACACTACAAACTTTAGACAACTTGTGAAATCCGCGACACTGCCCACTTTGGGTCAATGGCGCAAGTCTGCTACTCAAGGTTTCCAGGTACGTTTCTTTATCCTTTACAATTTCAATGCTTATACTCATTATTGGTTTGCCTAACTTTTCTTTTTAGGTGCTTGCTTCACTTTTCTCCTTTTCAACTTGTAATCTCAATACCAAATTTAATTAATATTCATGCCTCCAATGTTTTTTTTTCTTTCAATTGCTTTGTTCCTTTGTCTCTTGATTACCTCAAGACACTCCTACATAAATAAAACACGAAACACAATTAAAATTCATAACATTTAAGCTCAAGAAAAGAGAACAAATGAGAGGTGAATGATCGTATAAAAGCATACTTTTAGCCTCTCATGAACACCCCACACTTAAACTCTTGCTCATCCTCTAGTAAGCTATAAACTCAACTCTTGCTCATCCTCGAGTAAGCTATACACTCATGACCTAGACTCTACTACAAACTACACTAATTGAATACAAGAATACTCAAGCTAAGACTACAACAACTACCGATGACAAGATCTTAGCAAAATATGCTTCATTCAATCAAAACTTATAAATGACTACCTCAAGACCTCCTAGCCTTAAGAATTGACTCTACGATATTAGCAAACACTCATAAATCACTCAATCCAGAGGTCAAACATTTCATCTATCTTTCATCAACCATGTGCCCTTACCACAAGAGGGTTACCCATATTCACTTACATTAATATAATTTATCACATGAACAGGTATAAGAATAGAATTACGCTCACTCTCACAAAAAGGTTCACATGCAACATATGATGAACCATAAGCTTTCTCTTAGTGTACTACTCCA